>SCDY01001175.1:0-65998 GCA_004143825.1 Drosophila micromelanica
TGGTATATACGAACCGAATGAGTCCAAGATCAGCTTTCTAGCTTCTGTAGTCTCTGAAATCGGCGTGTTCATACAGACAGACGGACAGACAGACAGACAGACAGACGGACATGGCTAAATCGACTCAGCTAGTGAAGCTGATCAAGAATATATATACTTTATGGGGTCGGAGATGTATCCTTCTGCCTGTTACATACATTTGCACAAAACCATTATACCCTTTTTTTACCCATTTTTAATGGGTTCAGGGTATAAAAAATTGGGCAAAAACAGAGATTACTTTTTAAATATGCCAAGGCAACCAGGAAGCTAGTAACAGAAGAAATAATGTAAGCTTAACCAAAGGATTATATACTTATGAATACCCATTTTAAAGCTATTTACGTCAAGTTTTGCAAATATATCACGGATGATCTCCTCTAGTGATCACAAAAAAAAAAATTAATAAAAATCAATATATTTTTTCGCCTACTAAGGGCGCAGCAAATCGACTCAAATTATAAATTATACATATGTATATTTATATTTTCCAAAATTGTAAAGCTAGTTTTCTGTAAATCCCCCTGTAGAAAATCGAGCTAAGAAATGAATTTCATTTTACTTTTTTAAAATAACAAATAAGTAAGACAATTTTAGATGTTTATAGGCTGTGCCAAAGTATTGTGCAGTCGTTTATCCCCGACTGAAACTTTACTGTTTTTTTTTAAATTTCTCTCATGCTCACCTTTAAATTTGTCAGCCCTGCGATACAAATGGCTGTGCATTTGCTGGCCCCTGAACAGTTCCATTCCCTCGATTTTTGGCATATCCGGTTCCGTGTAGTGGCCATTGCAAACATATATGAAATCAAAGTAGACCGGATCGCAAGTGTTGTTGATGTGATCCCAAACATAGACCTGACCATGTGTTTAATCGCAGGCACAGATCGTGCAACGTCAACAATAAATTGAGAAAAACAATAACAATAATTATTAATGAAATAATAATGATTGAATACGCATTGCATCAATTAGACTGGGACGTCAGCACTCACCTCCCAATCGTTCAAACGGGGACGCACCCTGATGACCTCGTGCTGCAGCTTGATGTGCGGACGCAGGTTGAAGTGATCGGCATAGGAGCGCAGAAATTCGAGAACCTGCTGCGCCGTGATGAACGACTCCTTGATGTCCGCGGGATAGGGGTAGTCCGGATAGCCCATGACTTCTTTGGGCAAATTTGTGCTGCATCAGATATATATTTTATTTACATATATATACTACAGTTGTGAGTGCAGAAATTAACCTACCGCAAACCCTCGTACATGCTGCTGTGCACCTCACTGTATTTATCCTTGGGCATATCCTCTGAGAAGACCCAAGTGCCGCCAATTTCTGTGCCCTGCTCGTAGGCCACCGCCTCCAGGCCCTCCTGTAGTGAGTGCCTCAAGGCGCTTAAGCCCGCGGTGCCGGCTAAAATATCGACAGATTTCATAGGTATATTCCCTCATTATTTATTTATTTGTTTTAATCGTTTTCGATTTACCTCCAATAACGCACACGCGACGCATCTCGTGCATTGGCTTCTTGTACATTTTCACGTATTAATTTCTCCGCACTTCGCTTCAAGTTGTGGCACGTATTTTCCAGAGATTTCCGCGACGCGTCTCTTCAGCTGGCTGAGTGATAAGTGACTAGCTCAGGCGGCTCGTGCTTACATGTGTTCCAACGTCCAGAGACCACAGCAACACAATTCTGTGTTTTGTGGAGAGGTTTAGTTTGCAGATAAGATTTGATGCAGCTACGTGAGCTACCCTAACAAAGATTTTCAAATGATAAATCCCAACTTGTTACGTCATATTCTATTTGCATTACCTGCTAAAGTTTTCCATTGTGGATTTAATATTAATTCCATAATATCTGCAATAAATAAATCTCATAAATAAATTGTAAATATTACATTAAATTTATTTTTTATAATTTTATACTGTGCATTAAATAAATATTAATTCCAATTTTACTTTAATAATTTATAGTTTAGTAAAGAGTAAATTTTATTTGTCCGTTCATTGAATATTAATGCTACTTGTATATTAATAATTTGTAGCGCAGCAAAATGTCGACTCCAGCCAATAATATGTGCTGTAAACACTTGACGCTCAATCACATAACAGAGACGTCGGCGTCGGCGTCGGCTTCTGCGTCGATGTCGTCGTCGACGTCTCGGCGTTGGCGTGAATGAAAGTGGCTGCTTCACAACAAAGTACGTAGGAGGGATCGCCGCTGCTCAACTCAGTTTCAGTTAATTCAGTTGCATATTGACGTGCCCTTTGATAAGGAGGCTAACAGCTACAAGCAAATAAAATGTTCAATTATCTCTCTCTCTCTCTCGTTCACGAAGTGAAAAGAGTATATTGCGTTGGTGCAATGTCTGTCCATCCGTTCATTCGTCTGTATGTAGACTCAATTTTCCAAACTACCATATTTTTTAAAAATGAACAAATTTTTATTTTCGATGGCATTTTGGTAATAATTTCTGCTCTCAATTGATTCTACTTTAAAAAATTTATGCAATTTTGGAAAAAAAAATTTGTTTTTCCATTTTTGGGAGAAAGAAGCATGTACATATGTATATCCTTACTTATCTACTACCCTTACTTTTTTTCAAAAAACTTTTTTTTCGAAATTTGAAATTGTGAATTTATATTGTTAGTTGACTGTATTTGTCACAATTAAAATGAAAACCACATTAAAACAAAATCTGAGGTGGTCAAATTTAGCTACCATTTTTCAAGTATGACGGGTACTGCGCTGTCGGTTACACCCGACTGCAACGATCTTACTTATTTTCATATGTTACAGAATCGAATGCACAAAGTCATTGTGTCATTTCAGTTTATTAGCATACTTAATGCAATTATCAGCTGGAATGCGAAAATAAAAGAAAAAAACTTATTAACGTCTGTGTTTTAATACAAACATTTATACACGCTTAAGGTGGTTTGATTTAATGAACAAATGCTTTTGAATATACTTAACAGACTTCAAGCACATTTAATCTTGGCGCAATAATCACTATAATAACAAAAAAGAATTAGTTTTGTGTTAGTGTTAAGTATATTTCAGATATGGTGGGATAGTTTACGGTGCGCACTCATAATACCCTAGAAGATAAGGGCTGAAGTGCTTTTATTCGCAGAATCGTAGTAAAAAATTGTATTACGTAAAAATCACTCTCTTTAATAAAAAACTAAAAACTTATACAAAGTAAATAACAAGATTCTTCTGATAACGCTAACATCTGTTGTAACAGCATTTGCACACTGTTAAGCTGTTTAAAAGCCAGCGCATGCGCATGTTAATTAACATGGCTGGAGGTATAAACAGCTTTGCTGATAACCCGCGAGATTGATCTGCAAAATAAAATGCGACATTTTTGTCGGGTGGGCGCAAATATTTGCACAAGCTGCGATTCTGATAAGGCAGACAAAGCAAACAATAACAAAAAATAGTCAGACGTTCGGCTTAGATTTTATTACAAAAAGCAGAGGCGAACGGCGGCAATCGACGGGCGCGACAACTGCTCAAGACACTAATTTCAAATAAATGCAACAATTGAATTCTTAACTTTGATAAAATCAAAAAGCTTTATACGACTACAATGCAGGGCACATGTTTTACAATTTGCCAGTTAGCTCGGGCACCGCCTTGAAAAGATCCGCGACGAGACCAATGTCGGCCACCTGGAAAATGGGCGCCTCGGGGTCCTTGTTGATGGCCACAATCGTTTTGGAGTCCTTCATGCCGGCCAAGTGCTGGATGGCACCGGAGATGCCAACGGCTATGTATAGATCGGGAGCCACGATTTTGCCCGTCTGGCCGATTTGCAGATCGTTTGGCACAAAGCCGGCGTCGACAGCGGCACGCGAGGCACCGACAGCGGCGCCGAACTTATCGGCCAGATCGTAGAGCAGCTTGAAGTTGTCGCCGGACTTGAGACCGCGTCCGCCGGAGATGATCACCTTGGCGCCCGTCAGCTCGGGACGATCGGACTTGGTCAACTCCTGCGAGACGTATTCGGAAAGGCTGCTGGCGTAATCGCCAGCCGGAGCCTGTTCGACGGCACCGCTGCCGCCGCTGGTGGCAGCCGCTGGGAAATTGGTGCCACGCACTGTTATAACCTTGACGGCATCCTTGGACTTGAGTGTGAGGATCGCATTGCCGGCGTATATGGTGCGCACAAACGTGTCCTCCGACTTGACATCGATGATCTCGGATATGGGCGAGACGTCCAGCTTGGCGGCGACCCGTGGCAGCACGTTCTTGCCAAACGCCGAGGCGCCGGCCAAAATGTGCGTGAACTTGAACTGCGCCTGGGCGGCCAGGACCAAGGGGGTCAGCGACTCAGGGGTGAAGCCCTTGAAGGCGGCATTTTCGGCGACCAACACTTTGGTGACGCCCTCAACCTTGGCGACAGCTTCCGTAGCCTGAAGTCAATGTGGAAATTTAATCAAAAATGATTATGCAAACACTGAAACCAACAACAACTTACGGGTCCACATTTCGTGCCTGCAACGAGAACTGTGACGTCACCACCGATCTTCTTGGCCGCCGTTATGGTGTTCAGTGTGAGGGGATTGAGTGCCTCATTGTTGTGCTCCGCCACAACCAAAGTGCTCTTGCAGCGCTGCAACTTTATGTGGAAAGTCGATTATTTAATGTGTAATTTAATTACTTTTGATCGTGCGCCATT
This sequence comes from Drosophila micromelanica, assembly GCA_004143825.1. Taxonomy (NCBI): domain Eukaryota; kingdom Metazoa; phylum Arthropoda; class Insecta; order Diptera; family Drosophilidae; genus Drosophila; species Drosophila micromelanica. Next base: position 4,732 of record SCDY01001175.1, read on the forward strand.
TTCTTCAGTAAATTAGTATTTCAATACTTACAAAGCTGCTGCGCACCAGGTTGCGGGTGTTGTTGGCAAACATTTTGTATTGCTTTAAACTGTTCAATAAAACAAAATTGGCTAGAATTATAAACAATTAACGCAAATTAACTTGAAAGAAGTACCTGTTTGAGTCTCAAATCGCAGAAAGTCCAAAAGTCGTTTTCACAGCTGTTTGCGTTTGGTAATTTTTAGTGCATTTTGCTGCGCTGTTAGTTAACAGCCTAGCCGGCACATCCACGTAGCAGGGTGGCAACGCCTAAGCATATGTTTCACATCTATGTGTGCGTGTACACAATTTATTTTATACACATATAGCACGCGGCAATAATTTCGTAAACATTTTTGGTGTTTCGGCTATACATAGTTATATTAAACAATTGTACTTGTTCCACTGCATAATAAACGCTTTGAAGCATGGTCAAACCAATTCCAGATCGGTAAGTTTAACCTTTTAGGGACATTTCGTATGTTGTTTTGGTCTTTGTTTATTTATTTTTTGTTGGTTTTTTTTTGTTGTTTACAGGTGGCTTGATTATCGGCCGATTGGTGAACGCATTGCGGGTACACGTTTTATTGCATTCAAGGTGCCGCTGCTTGAGGTGAGTGTCGCCCCCTTTTTTGACCCAAGAACCGGTTGCCAGGAGCCAGGAGCCAGGAGCCGGCAACTTGATGGATGACGAAGTGCGGACCACCCGGCTGAGGCGACCCTCTAAAAATAAATAACAAAAGTGAACGAATTTTGTGGGCATTGCAATTATGCATAAAAGTGGCAAGTGCTACATGCTGTTCCCAGCTGCATACATGGACCCCACGCATCTGCATGAATATTAAATTAAATGGTTTTTGCTTAATTAAATAACGCCGCTCTGGCCAGGCGCTGAGGAGCCTGCTCCTTGGCAGCTTATTAATTGCACCGCCGCCGGGCAGCGCATAAATTGAGCAATTTCAGCATGTTTCATATTTGCCTTGGCTTTTCTGCTCTCGTTTTTCGTTGCAGAACATCAATCAGAGTGTCGGCGATGAGAGGCTGCGTCTGGCGCCGCAGTCGCTGCTGAAGTCGGTGCCGAATTTGGGTCTGATCGTTGACCTGACCAACACCAATCGCTACTACAATCCCCAGGCAAGTACAATTCATTGCCCCACTTTCATATGCAACTTATGTAATCCAACTCTGGCAGGCGTTTAGGGACCAAAATGTGGAGCATCAGAAGCTAATGATACCTGGTCATGAGACACCTCCCACGATATTGGCACAGAGGTAGATTGCTGCTATCCCTCTCCTGTAACTGCTTAGTAAATGTTATTTCTAAATTTCAGATTTTGCGAGTATGTGTCAAACTTTCTGGAGGCAAATGCGGATAATGGTAAGCGCATGAATTCATCAACCCACTTCATATGTCGCGTCTAACGGTGCCGTGGGAACGCTTTCCTCCGACAACGACAACAACAACAACAACTATGCAGATGCATATCTGTCAACACAATTTGAGCACAAAATATGCAAAGAAATGATATCAAAAGCGAGTTGCCGTCATGCAATTATCATGTGGAGGCAGTGCAGCCGCCAGATGCCTATCAGCAGACAAGCGCACATTAAACATACCTTGCAACCACAAATAGAAATGTGCCAAAAGTGACCAAAAACGGGAACACTTATCTTCGGGTTGTCGAAGTTCAAATACACTTGCAGACATATGAATTAGTTAAATTGAAATTTATAATAGCACTTTTGATGTTGGTGATCGGTAGCTCACATTTTAGGAGCATAGGGATACTCTTTAATTGCCTAATTGTTATAGAAAAAATTACTAAGTTTTCTTATGAGAGCTATAGCTATAGTATATATATATATATATATATATATATATATATATATATATATATATATATAAATATCACAGGCTTAAGTGTACCCAAAGTCTGTATATCTAGCAAAACAAAAATTGTTTCTTACGGCAGTTCATTTTTAAATCGGTGTGCCTGCTATACGTTTCCTCCAAGTGTTACATATTTCGCGACAAAATTAGACTACTCTCTGCAAGGGTAGAAAAAACGAATATTTAATGGCGCATGGAAGTGGGCGGGAGCGCACATGCACATCTGTTCCCAGTATTAGTTCCTAGTGTCAAACAAACAAGTCACGAGCTTAGGAAGCAAAAATACAAGAAAATAAAAAATACTTTTTTAATTATGCTAGACAAACAGTGAAAGTGACAGAAAAACAGCTTGGAAAATCATAAACTAAGCCACAAAAATTTGATTCCTACTACTACTTAGGCGGCGTAGCGTTGCCAACCAACGGTCAGGTTCAAAGTCAGGGTTGCTTGTTAACAGATAAGCCCAGCTGGTTGTCCGCTTAAATATCCCTACAATAAATATCCCACTGACTTGAATGCCAAACAAATAAAATGTAAGTTGTCTGCGAACATGTTTGCAAGGCAACAGAAATCAAGAAATATATAAGTCAAATTCCAGGTGGTCGGCACTTGTCAAGGAGTCCAGTAAGCAATGCGAGGTTCATTTGTACAGTGGGCAAAAACTAGTTATTGTCATATTGAAATGACCAGTAATATAGCTTAATAAATACTGGTAATTGGAATGAGATATAAATAGAATAGGATTAATACGAAGAAAATAAGTCGCCACTTTAGGGATATTAAGTACACAGTAAGTGCTAGTATGCGTACACCTTCTCCATTTGATGCCATTGTATAAAAATGTAGCCTTGCTTGCATTATCTAAGATCAGCTATACAAGTTTAACTTTATTATGCTTAAACCAGACAGCTTTATTCGTAATTGTTGAGGGTGTCTGGGTTCTTGATACATTCAATTTTTTGTTGGGGTAATCACATGGCCCATTGTGGCCCACATTGGGACGAGGATTGTTGTTGCTTTGCGCTTGTTGTAAATTGGCTTAAACGCAACCAAAAACATGACGTACAACTGGCAGTTTCGACTGGCCGCAAAGCAACAGCACCCGCATAGCGCACCAACGCAAAACGACTTTTGGTTCACTTCCCCCCTCCCCACCTCTCAGCAGACTTGTTCGAGCCCGGCCCGACTGCTGACATGTTCTTTTTTCGCTTAACGAAATTTATAGCCAATGTTGTGCATATTGGCAGTGCGCGCTGTTTTCTAGATTTAGCCCAGGTCGCCGCTTCTGCTTTTATGCCAATTGCCCCCCAAACACAGTCGCAGTCGGAGCCGGTTTGCCCAGTTGGCGTGGGCGATGCGAGGCGCGCATTCCTGTGGCCGTCTTTCAAATGAAATTTGTAGCAATTTGCGGCGACATGCGGCTAAATGCTTTCCCAGCTCTAAAGAGTAACCAAACCTGAGCACAGACAAAGCCTGTATTTCACATGTAGCTCTGATGGATTGTTTAAGTGCCATTGAAAAAATAACAAAACAGAAACACCCAACTCTACTTTACTCCACAGACAAGCTAATTGGCGTACACTGCACACACGGCGTGAATCGAACCGGCTACCTCATCTGCTACTTTATGATCACCAAGATGAACATGTCGCCCAAGCTGGCCATACAGAGTGCGTAAAAATCAATCGAACGGAGATTAATCAACTAACTGCTACTAGTTAATTCTGACTTGCAGTTTTTGCGGATGCGCGTGGCCACAAAATTGAGCGCAAGAACTACACGCAGTCCTTGGAGCATCTAACTTCCGCACTGGATCTGCCCAGAGAGAGCAGTCAACGCCAACGTGAATTGCGGCGCAGGCAAGAAATAAGCTTAAGTAGGAAATGCAACGAAAGCTCCGACAATTGGCGGGACCACAAATCTGATCAGAATGATTGGCACCAGCAGCAGCAGCAGCAGCGCCGTCTTCAGTGGCGCGATTCGAGCAGATATCGAAGCGAAGAAGATGGCTGGCAACGGCCACAGCCACAGCGCTGGCGGCAGGAGGCGCGCAGTGCGGGGGGAGAGGGAAGATTCCATCAGGATCAACGATCTTGGCAGCCAAGACAATACAGTCGCGATCGAGAGGACGAGGATCAAAGCTATAGAGGCAGAAGTAGCAGTAGCAGCGGTTACTACAACAACAGCTACGGCAACAGAGGCAACAATTACAATGACGACGGCAACAGTAGAGGCACCAATTACAGCAGATGCAATAACTACAGCAGCGGCAACAGCTACAACAATCGCCAGGAAACTAGAACAAAATGGAATCGCTTTCAGTCGCCCTGATTGCCAATTGCCATAATTAGTTCTAGTTGATACCCTGTACTTGATGCAAAAGTTTTGTTTCGTAATAAAATTCCTGTGAGAGTCTGTTGGCCAATTTGTTGTAAATTATTGTCCATTAGGCAGTTTGGTACGCTGGGGCCGCGGTAACAACAATTAAAATTCATTTTCAACATGGCCAAAAGCCGCGGGTGCCGTTCAATCTGTGAGCAGTTAACAAGCAGCAGAGATCGCAGCAGATCGTGTGAAGATACATTCCAAATTTGCATATGCTTTCGATGACCAGCAACAAAAACAACAACATCAACAGGGAGTCCAAGGCGACTTGTGAGATAAGCGTAAAGCGAAGAGCGGCGTGAAATTCTTGGAAATTAGTGCGACGCCGGCGGCAAGCGGCTCCTGTGTCAAACGAATGTCAAAAGTTATGCAGATGCGTGAGTAGACATCCACATACATATATAAGGCAGTGTATATGTCGTTGAGAGCAGGGCACAGTGGACGAAACAGTTGATTTGAGTGCTTAAATTATATTGTCCTATCAGCTGATTTATTTGTTGGTTCATACAACTGTTCAATTTTATTTTATTTATGGAATGGAATTTCAAGTTGCTGATAAGTAAAATTTTCCGTTGCGAAGAAATTTTATAAATTTACTTGAAGATCACTTTGAAGATCAATCATCATTGGATCCGTTTTCGACCATTATTATTTGCTTAAATTGAAATTCAAAATTGTTTTGAAGCTCTAGTTTATTATTGCGCCCGATGCAACCCGTTTCTTGCACTAATTTCAAAACAAACGAAGGCCTCGATATGGCCATATTCTTAATGCCGTTGTGCTGGGCCTAAATCGATAGCTATTAAATAGCTCAGATATAGCTTTTCGCCCGCAGCACCAAATGTGTTTAATTGCTGCTTCATTTTGATTTTAGTTCTTCATTTACAGTACTAAAATATGTATCTATCATATGAAGAGGGCCACTCGACAAGCACCGCATATGATGGAAATGATTTGGCAAACTCCTCACTGATCTCATCTCCCTTACTTCCGATATAATGACCCGATACGCCCAACTGGAATAGGGGCACATTAAAGTCTCCATTGGGTTTCTACAATAAATATATATATATAATGAGTTTCGGTACAAGAGATTAAGTTTATAAGCCTTACCGAAATATCCAGGAAGAATTTCAATGGGGTGCTATCTATGCCGTATGTGAAATAGATGTGAAACGCCAGTGGATGGGCCGGAGGATCGTCTAGGTAGTTCCGGTCGAAGGACCAGTTGCTCACGCTAACAAAATCATCCTCATAGGGCTGAATGAACAAACTCATATGATCGGGTCCCTTCAATTCGAACTCAAAGCGTGCCGTCGAATTGTTCTCCAATATCGTTTTGCTTAAAAGCGTCAGCTGGGTTTTAGATGGTGGTTCAATGGGTTTTGTGCGTGGCAGCCAAATGCCCTCCAGTCGATTGTCCACCCAGCGTTCATCGTACAAAGGCACTCCGCACATCATGTGAGTTGCGCAGTCGGATCTCAATTGCTTCGCATTTGTCAGGCGCATATGCATGGGCTCCGCCTTGCGACGATCCTGGAAACTGAACAGATACCCGGACTCGTCGTTGCTTACGGTGCCATCGTATTCGTAGAAGATCTTGCGCACGTGCTGTTAAACACAAATGATATATTCCGATATTCTTAAAGTCGATTGATGTCAAAAGTACCTGATAGGAAACCCGCTCACTGCTCACCCTAGAACGATAGGGGAAACCTATTTGAGTGCTACTGGCGAGGATCACAGTCAATGCAGTCACTGTTAGGATGCTAAGCAGTATCAAATAGGGTCGACGGAACATATTGATCAGCGGCATCTAAGTAGGAAAGTTTTTGTTTAATAAATAGAAAAAGGAATAGAAACGGACTTTAATTACCAAAAAGCCAAATGAAAGAATAGTGCCAAGAGCAGCCAGGACAGAAATGACAAGATCTGGATTCAAAGAGCTGCCGTTGCGACCACTCATTGGGATTACCACCACGAGGAACAGGTAAATGCGATAACTGCTGTACAGGAAGGGTATCACCTGGCCAACAATGAACAGTCCCGTCCAGCTGTATCCTCGATCGTGAAGCGTTGTCAAAAGATTGAGGGCCAAGGAGAGCGCATAGAACACATTCAAAATTGTGATAATGTAAACGGAGCGCAAGCCATAAGCGGTGATTCCAATAGCCAGAAGAGCCAACATGACGACCCAGCCATGCAGAGCCAGTTGAATGTGGTAGTTGAAGGGCAATTTAACCTGAAATGAATTTAAATCAGCTAACGGATACATGACATTTTTTTTGAGCTCACATTCTTTTGCAGCAGATAGTAGAAGGTGATTGGAAGGCCTAGTCCAATAAGCGAGGGACACACATAAAGGCCGATCAGCAGCGATAAGGAACTGAAGTAGGTCAAGGATAAGCCGAAGCTGTCGAAGACATAAGCGACCAGTAGAGGCAGGGCCAGGGCCAATGCAAAGGCCATAATCTGGAGTATCACTAGTATTAGGAGGCGCTGCAGCACCTGGCCGAGGGACAAGCTGGAAACAGCGGACATGCGCCACACGGATATAAAGACCAGGATAAGAGCAGTTGCAGCAACGCAGTAGTTTAAAATTTGCCCTGTGCTCTCCGAGTAGCTGATGAATAATAGGCCTAGGAAGTCAAAGAAAATCGCATGACCTTTTTCATGTGCCTGCGAATCGGTTAATATATAGTAGGATCCACCTCCAAAAATGTCCATGTTATCGTGTTACCTGCGTATCGTGTAGTTCAGTGGCATTAGACAAGGCCCGCACTAGACTAAGAATATTGTCGCCGGTATTCTGCAGAGATCCGCGGGGAATCACATCGATGCGATCGTACTTGGTGTGATATACATAGCCATTGATAGCCTGGGCAATGTCGAGGCCTAGAAACGCAACCCTTGGTTAAATATTCATTTCAGAATTTCACTAATGCATACCTGGTATATTGCCATACTGCACAAAAGCCGCAAAGTCTGTATCCGAGGGTATCACACCCGATTGGAACACTTCCTCGCCCAAAGTTGTGGCAAACGGATGCTTGGCGCTCTTTCTGTAGTACTGCAAGATCATAGAAGGTTTTAAGAACAAAACTCAAACTCAGGAGATCCTTTTAGGATCTTACATCGACAAGCCAGGGATGGGAGGGCCCGGACTGAAAGAGAATATCACGACCACCACTGCCAGCAGCATCCAAATTGACGACAGCTCTGCAAATTAACTTCCTTGATAGGAGTTTCCTTAAAAAATTGAAACTTTTCTAATACATACTTGCAATTTGGGGCCCATTTGTGTTGCGTGACGAAACCATGTGAAGCCTGCAAAGCAGTTTCCTCAGCTCCATTGAAGAGAAAGACGACGGGATGCTCGAAGTATTGAGGCGTGGTGGCCATCACACGCAACACCTCCAGCATGGTGACAACCATGAAACCGTCGTCACCCGCCGCCGGAGAAGTTGGCTGCGAATCAAAATGGCTGTTCACCAGCAGATAAGAATCGCTTGTGGAATTCTTCGAGCCCAATTTCACAATGATATTCTGCACTCCTTGGTACATGTTGAGCATATTGCTGTATCTGAGTGCGCCCGAGGGTTGCTGTATGTCGATCTCCATGGTGAAATAGTCCTTCAGCAGCACTTTCCTGATCTTGGCCAGTTCACCTAGCAGAAAAACCACCGTCTCCACCTCGTTGGCATTGCTGCCCACCACCTTGGGCCCTATGTTAACCAGATTGTTTAAGGTATTATAGGCACGATCGGCAATGAATTCCCCGCTGTTATCATCCTCGACAGTCAGAGCTGTGGGCAGGCGATAGAATAGAGGAATCACCACTGCCAAAAACAGTAGCACCCAGAAGAGCAGAAAACCACCGCCAAAGAACCAGGCTGGTCTTGCATTGAATTCCTCTTTGGATTTTTTCACATTGTCGGTGCTTTCTTCGCCATTTTCTTCGGAAATCTGCAAATTGAATATTAAAATTGTATTGTAATTGAATTGTATTATTAAAAAATAAACCCACCAGTTTCTCATCATCGCTCATGTTGGCCAACTTGTTTTTTTCCGAAGTGTTTTTTTCCAATTTCCTAACTAAACTAAACCATATAAACCAAATTGAACACGCTTTTATAGGTGACTAAAGAAGAGTCATAAAGTCGGCGCTTCCGTCGAAAATGTTTAAAATATATACTTTTATAGCAATCATTTTTCAATTTTTCCAGTTAGATAATAAATACGTGGGTAGTTTAGTACTTAAATGTCAGATGTAAAGCGAAATATATTTTTAGATTTATATAATCAAGCAACTACTTTAAGAAATAGAATAATAAATATTGTATTATGTTTATGCTGTTCATTGATTATAATTTAATCATAAATAATATATAGATTTCTAGATGCGTTTCAAGTAAACAACAAGTTTGTCTACTGCCCTCGTTAGTCCCAAATTTACAGCCAAGATTAAGAGAAGCATACTTATTGGGCCTCGGTCATGTTGATATAACCTACGCACGCCTTAAGATCATGTAGATAAGCGATAATCGCCTGTCATAAAGTATTTATGATATCAGCCAATATCAGTCTGTCTCTTGTGGTCTAATCAGACATCCATCGGGGGCTTCTGATAATCGAAAGTGCAAAAGAAATTAAAATTCTCAAGAAAGTCTGCATTAGCTTTGCGTTGTATTTATAAATTACTGAGCTTATCTCATGGTTAGTTTATTATATTTATTATTCCTTTGTTATTTACTTGCGCAAAATAACCAGCTCTTAGGGAACTTTCGGAAATGTTTCCCCCAGTGTGACGCATTTTTGATAGGTAAATTTACGCTTAGTCATCCATAGAACACTCAAGTACCCTCTTAATTAGTGAGAATAATCTAATCGCTTAGTTCACTTAACCCGCAAGTAGCTTCGCATTAGCCAAACAGCTGCATTTTATTATGTTCACTTTAGAGTACTTAGAATATATATCTTTGATATTGGGAAGGCCAGTCGACTAAAACTGCATACGTTGGGAATGTCGAGGCAAATTGCTGGGCTAGTTCATCGCCTTTGTTGCCAATGTCATGGGACGAGACGCCCAGTTGGAACAGCGGCACATTGTAGTCATTATTCGCTTTCTACAATATGAAAATTCTATATATAGTATAAAGTTCAAAACATTTGAAGTCATTTAATTACCGCTATATCAATGTAGAACTCCAGTGGCGCATTTCTTCCCAAGGTAATGTACATGTGATAGGTCAATGGATACGCTGGTTTTTCTTCGAGATACTCCCGGGAGAAGGACCAGTCGCTTATCGTGACATAATCATCTTCGTAGGCCTGTACAAACAGGCTCATATACTGCGGTCCCGTTAGGCTGAACTGAAAGCGCATTGTGCCGTTCTCCAACAGTGTCTTGTTAAGCAGCTCCAGATGGGTTGGTGTCGGCGGCACGATGGGCTCCTCGCGTGGCAGCCACAAACCCTGAAGTCGATTGCCCACCCAACGCTCATCGAACAGGGGCGATCCGCACATCATGTGAGTTTCGCAGTAGGCCAGCTGGCTCACGGCACCGGTTAGATTTACGCCGGGAAATGCGTTCGCCTCGCGTCTGTCTTGAATGTTGAACAAATAACCGGATTCGTCCAAGCTAACATTGCCATCGTACTCGTAGAAGATCCTACGCACGTGCTGGTATATAAATATATCGAATACAATATATATGAGAATACAATTTGTTTTCAATTGTTTTCTTAAGTACCTCATAAGCCACGCGTGCACTGTTCGTTTTTTGGCGATAGGGAAAACCTATTTGAGTGCCGCAGGCCAAGAAGAGCATAACGCCCGTTATCAGCAACAGGGTGACCAATGCCGACCAGCGTCGTCTAAACATGTTGGTCAAAGGTAGCTAAAGCGAGAGCGAGGGAATAAAATATCATGTAAAAATAAAGAAAGTATTGCAATTGAACTTACCAAAAATCCAAGGGAAAACAATGCGCCCAGTGTTGCCAGGGCGGCAACAAGTGTATCTGGATTGGAAGCACTTCCGGAGCGACCCCTCATCGGTGTCAGCACCACAATGAACAGGTAGAAGAGGTAGCTGCTATAGAGGAAGGGTATGACCTGGGCAATGATCGTCAGACCCGTCCAACTGTATCCTCGATCGTGCACCGTTGTCAGCAGATTTAGGGACAGGGGCAGGGCATAGAACACTATCGAAATTGTGATAATGTAGGCGGAGCGCAAGCCATAAAGGGAGAGTCCAATAACCAGTAGACTGAGCAAAATTGCCCAGGCATGCAAAACCAGTTGAAGTTGGTATGTGAAAGGCAATTTGTTCTGTTTGTAGATAGTGTTAAGTGGGCGGCTAAATCAAAACAAATATATTTATAGACTCACATTCGCTTGCGCCTGACAGTAGATTACGATTGGAAGACTCAGACCAATAAGCGCCGGACAAACATATAAACCGATCACGAGCCAAAGGGAGCTGAAGTAGCTTAGCGAGTATCCGAAACTGTCAATCAGATAGGAAACTAGTTGGGGCAGGGCCAGGGCCAGTGCAAAGGCTACAATCTGGAGTATCACGAGGATAATGAGGCGCTGCAGCAGCTGGAAGAGGGACAGGCGAGAGACGGCGGAAATGCGCCACACAGAGATGAAAACCAGGATGAGCACAGCTCCAGCGGCGCTATAGTTCAAAATGTTGCCAGTTTCCTCCGAGTAGTAAAAGAAAGTGAGACCCAAGAAGTCAAAGTAGACAGCATGCCCCTCTTCATATGCCTGTTATAGGGTTAGTTGTAAGGTAATCTCTTAAATATTATATATTCAAGCATCGCACCTGTATATCGTACAGTTCAGTTGCATTCGACAAAGCCCTCACTAGACCCAGTTGATTATCGCCAGTATTTTGAATGGCGTCGCGGGGAATCACATCGATGCGATCGTACTTGGTGTGATAGATGTACCCATTGATGGCCTGACCAATGTCGACACCTGTGCAGAAAAAGCAATTCGATCTAAAAACCATTTCGATGGTGGTCAGTTTGTTAATTACCTGGAATGTTGCCGTATTGTGTGAAAATACGAAAGTCAGTGTCTGATGGTACAAGGCCCATTTGAAAGACCTCCTCAGCCAGGGTAGTGGCAAAAGGGTGTTTCACACCCTGCCTATAGTACTGCGAACAGAATTGTGAAGCTATTAGAGCAACATTATATGGTGAGTGCTTCCAAAGAACTTGCATTCATCAGCCAGGGATGATTGGGGCCAGATTGGAATAGAATCTCACGTCCACCGCTGCCAGCAGCATCCAAGTTAACGACAGCTCTGCAAGGACATTTATTAAGCAGGAGTTTCCCCCCAAAATTAAATTCGAATACATACTGGCAATTTGGCGCCCATTTGTGTTGCGTGATGAAACCATGGGAGGCCTGCATGCCCATCTCCTCGTCGCCATTGAACAAAAATATGATCGGATGCTCGAAGGATTGCGGCGTTGTGGCCATCACACGTAACACCTCCAACATGGTGGACACCATGAAACCATCGTCACCCGCCGCCGGTGAAGTATCCACAGAATCGAAATGGCTGTTCACCAGAAGATAAGCTTCGCTGGTGGAGCTCTTTGGACTCAGCCTGACGACAATATTCTGAACGTCTATGTACATCTCCAGCATGGATGAATAGATGTGTGCACCCGTGGTTTTCTGTACGTCCACGTCCAAGGTGAAGTAATCCGTGAGCAGCACCTTCTTGATATCTGCTATTTGATTGAGCAGGAACATCACTGTGTCCACCTCGTTGGCATCGCTGCCAGCTACCTTGGTTCCAATGCTCGCCAGATTGTTGAGAACGTCGTAGGCTCGATCTCCTATGAATTGGCCCGGTTGGGCATCATCGATGGTCAAGGCCGTTGGCAGCCGATAGAAGAGCGGGATAACCACGGCGAAGAAGAGAAGCGCCCAAAAGAGCAGGAAACCAGTGCTAATGTACCACGGTGCCTTAAAATTGATATCCTTTTTGGGCACACTCCTCGATGGGCCCTCGCCATCCTCTCCCAAAATCTGCGAGTTTTGTTAAATGAGACAGCTTGAGAAACAGTTCAATTTAGTTCTGGTCGAGGCATTTACAAGTTTATCCTTATCGCTCATGCCCAATAACTTAGCTTTTCCACAGAAGTGAGTTCCACGAGTCCACAAATTAAACTACATAGCAGCGGGAAACATTTGCGCTTTTTATAGAGGTCTGGAATGGGGATCATAAAGTCGGTGCTTTAAGAAATATCAAATTTGAAATACATACATTTATTACTTCTGTTTGGTTATTGCCTTCATAGGTGATCGTAATCGTGTTTGAATTTTGGTAGCTATCCAAATTTGTATACCCTGTACTTCTAGAAAGGGTTGTATCAAAAGGTTGTCAACATTTTTTATACAAAAATTTACTTTACATTATAAATAAATTCCTCGCGAAGATTGTTTAACAATATGAGGATGAAGACTCCTAAAGTTTTCAATATATTCTTTCATTATTTGTAATATTATTATAAAAAATATTTTTTATTTTTTTCATTTATTTATATATTTTTTTTAGTTTCAATTTAATTTGTTTTGATTTTTGATATGGATACAGGGAAACTGCAAGTCGAGCAGAATCCATTGGATTAAAAATTGTTTTTGATAATCTTGAATTTGTATATCAAACAGTGAATTTTTGGTAATGTTTATTGGGTTTTACTTTATCACCGGTCTTAGAACCTAAGCTATATCCACTGAGGACATTTCTACATAGATTCTTATCAAATTTGGCAAAATCGGTAAATTGGCCTTCACTCAGATAAGATTGGCAAATAATTACTTAAATCAAAAGTATATTATTTTATAATTTAAGTGCAATTTTTATTTTTGTAAGTATATAAGAACTGATTGATAGGGAATGAACTGTAAGCAGAAAGAACAAAATGAGGTCAGAACATTATGAGGTAAGAACAAAATTAAGAAAAATTATTTCCAAATATGAATTAAGTTGATACTGATTATATACAATTTTTAAGCCACTTGCTTGTTTTTTTTTTTTGGTATTTATGAGAATTGAGCCCATTGTACAATGTGTGGCCTGTCATATTGACGGCATCTGATCGTTTCATTATTTCGTCATGGTGGTCAAATGTCAACTTATTAGCATAAATGTGGCTGCTGTCGCCGTTTCTCGCCGGTTTTGCGGCGTTTATCGGATCGATGCGATCTTATCGCCGGACGATCGCCAATTGTTGTTATGGCCACAGGTCCTGCGACAGCGACAAATCGTTGGCCATTACAATGGGCCCAATGCGACAGGGGCAGAGGCAGGGACAGGGACAGGAACTGGCACCGACGGCGATGCAATCGAGTTGATGTTGATGTTGGATCCGATCGGACTGCCCCGATAAACGCCTCGTGTGGCATGTGGCATGCGGCGTGAAGTTGTTTGTTGCGCTTAATTGGGAAGCATTTCGTTTGGGCTATATTTAGCGAACGGACTGGCCCAAAGATGTCTGCCATAAGGTAAACTGGCTGGCAAAAGTCTGTTACCAGTTGCCATTTGGCAAGGCATTTGAAAAGGTTTAAGCTGAGTTTATCTTAGAGCTAAGATTACAAATTATTGATCCTCCTCCTACTTTTGTATTGAGAGTATCGGAGAGCATCCATCGATCTACCCATCTAAAGATTTATTCTATACATCCATCTTTAAATTTCTAATATACATTAATTTTTGAAATCGCAGCTAAATAAATCTATGCGAAAATAAAATTGAATCCATTTTAAAATTTCGGAAATCGTAATTTATTATTTCTTGATTAGACGATTATATAGTATATGCATATGTGCGTAAGCAAACTGTAAATTTTTTGCTTTAATCATCTAAAGTGCTTGAACAATATCAATGCATAAATTTTCTAAAGCATATATACTATGGTTCCAGACAGTTCATTTTCAAAATGAGGTTCCGTTAATAAGTCATAATTTAACAGCTGAAAATAAAAGTCAAAGATTGATAGTTAAGTATTTTATAAAGAATTTTTATCAATTTTTTTTATCATTATTAATAAAGATAAGATCTATTATTAATATATGGCTAGAATTATGGCATAGCGCAATCCAAAATCAAATAACAATATAGGCAAATTTACTGTATAATAAATGGTATCAAATATCAATTACATTTAATATGGTGATGCTGATACGTTTAGATTGTTTGATAAACATTTTTTTTATCATTTGAGAGATAAATAAAAATTGTTTATTTATATGTTATATATATATAATAATTTTTTTCCACTTTTTTGTATTTTCAATAAATATAATTTAAATTTTTTAATTTTATTTAAGTTCAGATTTTCAAATGTTTTGATTATTTTTATCAAATAAAATTCAAACACTTTCATTAATTATCTCTTGAGGTAGCTGAAAGTGTTTTCAAATATGTGTGAAACTTCCACATTAAAACTGTACCAGAAATCCCCAAGCACTTAATAATGGTAACGAGCATGAGATACCGATATATGGGTCTTTTGGTCATGCCGCCATTGGCAGACGCCGTTCCCCAGTGTCGTCTCCCGCTGCTCGTTGCCGTCGTAAATTGCAAAATCAACCAAAAATTGCCAATTGTCAGCTCTGCCTGGCTTTTTATTATATTTTATTTCTTTATGACCCGAGCGCTGAGCGTCTGGAAAGTGTGGCCAATTTTCACTGGCTGTGCGATGGTCATTTATCTTAGCATAAGTTGGAGCGCGATAATTGCATTCCATGGATCGGGCGGAGGAGAAGGGAGGCCGCGAATGGTGGAGGAGACCACTTTGAGGTGCACTGCCGACAATTAGGCATGCCACATAAATTTCCACCTCATATGAGCAGGCTTTTAAGGCGATGCCAGAGCATTGATTTAAATAATAGCATTTAAAGAGCACTCACAAATCCACAAAAAAAGAAGAAAATAAAACAGGTTTCAGGATAGCGCCCAAAAACGCGCTATAGAAAGCCAAGTCAACAAAAGGAGAACCTCAGCCGAACTGCAATTAGCTGGGAGTTTCGATTAGACCACGTAAGGGAGCCAAACCAAACAATCCATTGAACGGGGCCCATCAAAGCGTGCAGTCAATCATGTGGCAATGGAATCAGAGAATTGCCTTTGGGGCATGCCTTTCAATTGTTGTCCACTGGCCATTGTCTGTCTGTGTGTGTGTGTGTGTCCAGCCTGGGGCATGAGATATGTGTTGTATGCGGCTCACATGTCTGCCTGATAAAAGGGTCAGACGCTGCATTCAACGTGCCACAGCTGAACGCACTAGATAATCCCCCTATTGTTATTGCATACTGAGGGTAGGACGGTTGCGGGACGGGGTGTACGATTAAATTTGTCATTTGCCTCACAGTTGGTTGACTTAAAGGGCTAACGCTCAATAATTGACGAAACTCGAAATGAGGGTTAGCTTTCTGGGATAACTGGGAAATTAAGTAGCGCAAAGCAGCTACCGCAGATTAGAAATTAATGAATGCCAAAAATTGTACAGCGAAAGTTTTAATTTGTAACTGAGAATTACACTTGGGATTTGCAAAGATTGTGGATAAGAATGTGAAATTTTCATTTATACGGATATTTTAGATATAAGCTGAAATATGGAATTTATGCGAAATAAATGATTTGAACACTATAATAATAAAAATTTAATTATTAAATTTGAACTTTTTATATAGAAATAATTAAATATAAATTTTGTGAGAGCTGGATTTTTTGCGGCTTTAAATTTAAATATTCCAATGCTTTCTCAAGCTACTTCAAGAATGAATACCTCTTTAGGATATAGGAGAGGTATTTAAGTTAAAAGACGTAATCATGGATAAATTTAATTTCACATCATTTTCATAATTAATACTCTAGATTCTATTGAGGTTATGAGCTTAAACATTAAGGATTTATGTTTTGTGAAAAGTTTTCAAATGAAAATCCTAAATTTACATAATACTTTAGACTATTGTAAAGCTAGTTGGGCAACCCTATTAAACAACCCTGCACAAGTGAATGCCACGCTTTGATTATACGGGCACACACAATACACACACACACACACACACACTCATAAATACACACAACTATAATTTAAGCGCGCACAAAATCGGGAATTTTTATTGGGTTTTGATCCGCCCCTTCTTTGGAATCGATTCGCGCAACACTTGCCACTTATCGCTGCACACAATCTTAATTAAAAGCCGGCCTGGCCGACTGGTAAAATAAAAACAAATGTTTACTTTAAAGTCGATTGTAATCAGTTGGCTTTTGGATTGCGTATGAACAGCAGGGGGCATGCCACATGTGACAATCGTGGGCAGTTAAATTGCACACGAAATCGATTAAAGTCGCGATGAAAACACGAAATCAGCAATTAAGCGACTGAAGGGCGAGATATTTATATATACGTACAGATATATACACTTTATTTTTTGTTGTTGTTGTTGTTGTTGCAATTTTCATTTATCTCTCGCCGCGACGACAGCAACGATATTGAATCCAGGCACGCACGTGACTCGATTCCCAGACCTTCGCTGGATAACTGCATAGTGGGATTATTTATATATTTTGGGTGGGCGTTACCCCGACATGCATGCAGCATGCATGAAATCTGTGTCGCCTTGACAGTTCAGCCAAAAAGTTAATGCTCCTGTTCAGAGAAGTTTTGTGAGTTTTTTTTTATTTGTGCCAGCCAACAAGCGATAGGTGATTATCTACACCCACACACACACACACTCACACACAGATGCATATCTGTCAGCTAGTTGAGAGCCTTTTTTTGCGGCTGGCGCCGCGCATAAACTTTATTGTCGCCACATTTCTGTTGCATACTTTGAGGCGCCACGGCGTCAAGCGTTCTAGCTAGAAAAAAGAAGAGAATACAAGTTGTGGCACAAGTCAACGAACTTTAAAATGTGTCGCTAGACCCAAAGCTGAGAATACGCCCACTGCCAAATTTCGTTGCGAGCAACACCCACACAACCCCTGGCCATACTATCTATCCACTGTCGAAAGTAATTTTTGATGTCGTTCTACACTCCACATTTTCTCTTTTCTACAAATATTTGTGCAAGTCAGCAGCTGTGGGTGGAGTTGGGGAGTGGGGGTTGGTTGCACCACCCCCTTTTGGCATGTTTTTGTGTTATCATTTGTGTTGCATACTTGCAGGCGCTTAGCGGACAAGGGAGGTTGGGTTTCTTGGTACGAAATTGTTACGGTCTTAGCTGGCAAATGTTTTGGAAATATCTCAAGTGCTATTTATTTTGGTCGGCTGTCAAAGTGCCCGGAGCTGTTGTACATCATTAAGAGGGTGTTTCGGGTATATTTTATGCGGTGTTTATGGATTTATGGTAACATTTTGGGTAGCATTCTAAAGTCCGCTCAAGAAAAACGTTAAATTTAAAAAAGATTTTAACGGGTTGCAGTCAATTTACTTTTATTTGAAATGAACACATTTGGAAAAAGCTGGGAAACTATTGGAAAAGTTGATGTGGATTCTTGGTTACCAGTTCTAAATAGACCAGAAAATTTAAAACAATTTTAAAAATAAAATATTTATTTATAATTTATAATATATTTTAAAAATGTATTTATTATGCATTTTTAAACGCTTAAAAATTCTTAATACAATTACGAGAGTTATGGTTAAATTAAGCTATATATTTTTTAAAAAAAAGTATTTACAGAATTAAATTATTATAATTGTACTTTTTGTATAATATTTAAACTTTTAAACAAACAATCAACGAATATTTAGAAGACTTACCTATTGTTTCCAAGATCTCTTCACTGCTTCCTGGCTTTTTGGACGAGATGCCAGAGTAGCTCGCCCAGCAGGCAAATGAAGCCAAGAGTTAGACCCAACGACAGCATTATTAGAGGCACATTGAAGTAGTCCATGGTCAGAGGCCGCGCCTCGTACGGCTCCGACGGTATCAGATTCAGGTAGCCAATGTGGATGGTCTGGCGGTTCGTGTCATCCGCCAGCTTTTGGAGGAGGCCGCTGTTGAAGCAGTTGAGCAGCGTCTCGCTGAGCTTGTATTTCAGCGGCCACTGGCGACGCATGGGAAAACCGGGCAGGGAGTGCATCAGATCGATGGGCAGGGGACGCATGCGGGGCTTCACCATGTACTGTTGCTGGAACTTGAACAGGACGAGGCGATCGCTGTGGGCCATGTAAGCGTAGTCGGTATCGAAGATGCGACGATGGGCCAATATAAAGTCGTAGGGCACCACACGGGTGATGTTCCATAGAATGTCTGGGTAGTCGTAGAGCTTAAGCACCGTCTTGTCGTAGTCCCCAACGACAATGCTGATGTTCTGCCTGACCAGCGATTCGAAGCTGTTTATTTGCGGCTCGTAGAGACCCGTCGAGAGAATGGTTTTCAGGAAAGCCAAATAGTAGTTGGAGCATATAAAGCCGCCCACGAAAATGGTGGCAAACAGGATATAGTGCTGCCTGCCGGCGATATCGCGCAGTCGAAATCCCGCACAGAGCAAACTGGACAGAATCTCGAGGAGGAGCTTGCTCCACTCGCAGCGACCCAGCTGCAGCCAGCAGATGAAGCTGGCAAAGCCGCAGATCACAGCGATGTAGAGAGAAATCAGCAGCCAGGTTCTCAGCTGCATGGGCGCTGCAATATAGTAGTTCTTGGATCTGGGCTTCGAGGAGGGTATCAGTACGTTGGCATACAGATACATATAGCTGGCCGTGTAGCTGAAATCGTTGCTGTAGGCCAACATATCGCCGCATATGTCCGATTGATTGCGCTGCAAAAACTTGAGGCAATCGTTGGGCGAGTAAACCCGAAAGTTTGGCGTCAACACGGGCACAAATTGGGCCCCGCGATGGGCCAGAAAAAGCCGCAACAACATTAGCGCATAGCCATCGAAGAGCTGCTGCTCCGGATAGACCAAGGCGCGTGGCGGATTATTATAGAGGGCCACACGCACCGGATAACCCCCGAGATTGTCGAACCAATGCCGACGCGCCCACAGATAATGCTCGATGCTGCTGCGGCGCAGCTGCTGCTGTGGAAATGGATCGCTGGTGTAAAACTGACCCTCAAGCTTTAAACTGTCGCTGCTGTTAAAGATCAGCACATTCGGATAGCCCAGTTGCCACAAAACGGAGAGCAAACGCAGCCAGTTGGCAGCACTGTCCCTGCCCACAATCAGAAAATCCGAGGTTTGCATTTGCGTCGGCAACTGGCCAAAGATAAGTTCGCATTGATCGTGACCTGGTTGGCTGAGTATCGCCAAAAGTGGCTTGGGCACATTAAGACAAGTGCCGAATAATCTGTTGTGGTCGCCGCTCAATAAAATACTGGGAGTATCCTTTAGGACAGGAGAAATGTGAGCATAGATCTCCAACGAGTGCGACGCTTCCATATAAACGATGTTGGTTCTACTCTCCAGACCCCGATTAAGTGCGGCTATACTTGAGCTTAGTTCATAGGAGCTTGAGTCTACGTAAGTGAGCAGGTGGAGTAGCAAAATAAGCTGAGGCATGCTATGGTGGGTCCCTAAAGGACCTACCTTTCTAAAAATAGTGTTGTTTCAGCTGTGGAGCAATTAGATAAGCTGCAGAAGAAGCAAAGCATTAAAAACTGTGTTCTATGCCTTAAGCTAAGTGCTGGGAAAAGGTGAGATTGATAAAATAGGAAAAGTGAGGATAAGTTTAGAAAATCGAATGTTGTTAAATTTAAAGTGTAATTTTTTAGTTTTGGTAAATTTAATCCGGGTGTATTGTAGGAATTACGGAAGGTTTTGTGCGTCTTAAAAATTTAAACAAATGAAAATTATAACTAACTTTCATAAAGCTAAAGTGATTGATAAAGTATAGGAAAAATATAGAGAAGCAAGATTTTAGCATTTTAGAGAAGAGATATAAGTGTGATAGATAGATATAAAAATCTGTACAAAAAAGAAGAAAAAATGGTTGTAAAAAAAGTGCCAAATATGATAGAATGGGGTAGGGTACAAAAGAAGTTTGGTAAACTTACGCCGTAACTTCCAGTTTGAACCGAAATTTCAGTGGAGGTTTTGCAGTTAAGCAAGGATAAGGTGATTTATATAGGAGCGGACAGGATATACAGGAAGCTATAACTCTAAAAATGCTCATCATATTATAATAATAAAGAAGAAGCAAAAGGGCCAAATTATAACTTTCTACAAGCTACTAGATTGCTTTATTTGCGAGAACTACAAAGACGCACACACAGACACAGAAGGAGCTACACTTTATCAATCAAGCACACATCAATCAATCAACGCCCAGTTGAGGGTAAAGTCGGTGCGACTCGGTCCAGCGATCAACGTGCCCTGCGCATGCGCCAGGCTGTCAACTCGATGACAAGGGCGAGCAGGGCCAGACCGTAGCCGATGGCCAGCGACATGGCCGGCATGACGAAATAATCGAGTCCCAGGGACTTGGCCTCGTAGTATTCGGTGACGAGAAACTGCAGAAAGCCCACGCCAGACGTCATCGTCTCGTGATCGGCCTCCAGTGCCAGCTTCTGGATGAGTCCGCTCTCGAACGCATGGGCCCAGGCCCGGCTCAGGTGGTGCTTCAAGAACCATCTGTCGCGCATCGGATAGCCGGCGTACAGAAAGAACATGTTGATGGGTATGCGGCGCATGCGCGGATGCTTCAGATACTTTTGCGCATAGTCGAACAGGTCCATCCGATCGCTGAACAGTATGTAGGCGTACTGCCGGTCCAGGCCGTTGCGGTGCCGCTTGAGGGTCTCATCGGGCACCACCTGTATGATGGGCCACAGCATGTCCGGCAGGTTGTATCTCCTCGACAGGTTGCGGTCGTACTCGTCTATGAGGATGCTGATGTTGGCCTGCAGCAGCTGCTCAAAGCTGTTGATCTGCTGCTCGAACACCTCCGTGGTGAGAATGCTCTTCAGATAGCCCAGATAGAATGTCGAGTAGATGAACCCGGCCACAAAGAGCACAGCAAACAGTATATACCGCTCCCGACCATGCAGATCCCGCAGCGCAAAGCCCGTAAAGAGCAGCGAACTGATCGCCTCCAGCAGAAAGGTGCTGAAGATCCAGCGGCGCTGCTGCTGCCAGTGGATGATGCTCATGAAGCAGACGATGAAGGCTATGTACACCACCAGGCAGATCCAGACGGTCGAATGGAACGGGGCAACCAGGTACCTATACGAACTCAATGGCTTCGCATTGGGCACCATGATATTGGCATAGGCCAAGCGGATGGCCCTGGTCAGCGCAAAGTTGCGATCCGTGCCCTGGGCCAGGGCATCGGCGCACACATCCACTCGACCGCTGAGCAGGGCGCTGATGCACTGCGCCGGCGAATTGCTGGTCATGTAAATGGGCACAAATCGGGCATTGTGCGCGCCCAGAAAATGGCGGATGAAGCGCAGATAGTAGCCGCCATAGACTTGCTTATTATCCTTATTCACATAGAGAATGGAACGCGGCGGATCGGAGTAGACAGCCACGCGTATCGCGAAGCCATGCAGATCGGTGAAGCGACCTCGCGTTGCAACATAGTTGCTCACATTGCCCGCCAGCAGCTTGAGTTCCGGCAGCAGGCTAATCTCGTAGAGCATTCCGTACGGGGTCGCATGCAGAAACAGCAGCTTGGTGTAGCCCAGCTCCCAAGCCTGATGCACAAACTCCAACCAGACATCAGATTGCGGTGGTAGCTCCACAACCAGCAAAAAGTCCGCCTCCTGAAATTCACAATCCAATTGCTGCAGTAGCTCAATGGGCGGTGTCTGCACCAACAGCACAAAAAGCACATTATCCCCAAATAGCCGAAGGAGTTGAGAGGCATTGAAGGAGGACTCCTGCACGTTGCTGACAACCAGCTGACAAATGGGTCTTGTGTCGTGCAGATAGTCCAGTTCGATCAGCTCTGGATTGTATATGATATTGGTGCCGACTTCGAGCTGCGCGTTGAGCTCATCCAGAACATCGGGCAGGAGCTGCTCTGTTGCTGCGCAGTTGTTTCTTTGTGGCAACAGGAGCACAACTAGAAGGAAACCCACTAAAAACGCCATCTGGAAGAGATTTCATTTTGGTTATCTTGGCTAACTAGGGGTAAGTTCGGTTTCTGGTTGAGTGGAAGTGAAATTCTAAATTCTAAAATCCAAAAATGATCAAAATTCAAGACTTCTTAAACATCAATTAAAGTATATTAACTAAATTATGCTACTCGAAAAAATTTATTTTTAATGTAAAAAATTTAAATGGAATTATATAAAATCACATTTACATGATTAAATGTTAATGATTTCATAACTTTGTTTTAAATGATACAAACATGTTTATTAGTAATCAATATCAAATTTCAAAATTCATAATTTTTAGCTCGATATATAATTATTATTATTATTATTTTAATATATGAGATTATATAACTTGGCCAAATTCAACAATTTTTCGTTATTTTTCCGTTGTGAGAAGTCGCTTGGAAAATGAATTGTTGTTAATTGATTCAGAAATTGTTGGCAATCTGAAATGCGACAATTAGCGTTCGCATAGTTGTCTATATTTGCGCAGTTTTATTGATATTTGATTTAATACAATGAATAGAGTTTTTTTGCTCAACTCATAAATATTCTACTTAAGCTGTGGCAATTAACACCCGCCCACCTACACATTACATCCTATTCAATTTTGGTATGAGGGCCCAGCTGATCTAAGTGATCAGACTGATTATATTTAGCTTAACAATTTTCATGCCTATGCAAAAGCACAATGCCAACAATAATACCCCAACCATCTTTATTGACTTAAAGGTCTGCGGCGTTTCGATCGTGTCAATATTTTCGCGTTTCGCATTTCGACGCGCCACCTAAAAAAAGAGCTGCCAGCCAAAGCGGCAGTTTTTGTTAGTTCCATGGAAAATACCAAAGCGGAAGGTCTTGGCACCATTAAAAATAGATGCGAATAATTCATTCGCTCTCTCGCTCTCGCTTTTTCCATGTGACCAATCAGAGCGCCACTTGGCTGCATTTAGTTGAGAAGGGAGGGTGGGCTGCTAAACAATTAACCGTTGGTTATTTCTGATTTGTGGCGCCTGATTATCGGTTGTCAGGCACTGTAAAGCCTAACTACTGTACAGATTCCGGTTGCTGTTGCTGTTATGTTAGCGAGCATGTTAAATGCCCGCTGACTGCCCGCTTATTGGGCACTTGAGTAGGGTTAACGAATTGCACGCTAATAGCCCGACTTGTGGGAATAATGTGTTTTCTTTTTATTTGTATTTTTTGCTGGGCAGCTCAACGTGGTAATTTTCGTGATGAGTCAGTGCCAAGGCACGTCTTATTGGCAGTCAGTTAGTGGGTCAGTGCAACGCACATCTTGCAAATGTGTAGCTTAAATAATACCAACAATAATTGGAGCATTGACATGGGCTAACTGCATGTTAGCCATAGCAATTAGCATTAAGTGCTGCAACGGTAAACATACATTTAGTCAGTATATCCGCGTAAAAACTTGACATTTACCGAAACTTTAATAGGTATCTAAAATAAGAACTCAGCTGACAACAAGAATTTTAAGGAGATTGACTACTGACAGGTTACATGTAGATTCTCAACTTGAAGGACTTCTTATGCCAGTCAAATTTTGTAAACATAAATATTAAAAATATAAATAATTTGTAATTAATTAAAACATGGGTATACAAATTTATTGGTGTACTCAATTTGAACTTGTCAACTTTCCAGGTAAAAATGTGTAAGGGAGAATTTCTTAATTAATAATTGGAAAACATATTTGAAAAACATAAATAATATATGAGAAATAATTAAACATTTAAAAGCTAAATTTAAATAGTAAAATTTTAATATCTAAAAAAATGTCCAAATAAAATCAGGAAAAAATAACAATCAAACGAACAAATCAACAAATCAATATAGATTTATATTTAGGGGGCTGCCTATCAAGCCTATTGTTTCTATTTTATCCGGTTAAGAATTCTCTGATCTCCTGATTCTGCCGATGTGACTCACACACGCACAGTAGTCGAAATTTTTGCAGCGGGCAGAGCATAATTAATAAGATAAGGAAAGCAGTTGAAACAAGCTTACAAGCCGCCCCGAAACACCTCGGGCTGAAGGTCAAACTAATACTGATTTAGATAATGAAACGAGGGCCTGCCAAATGGCGCAGTGCAATGCAGCAGCAGCAGCGCCAGGCCAGATGAACCTGCTACCAAGCCAGATCGGGCAGTTGGCCCGCGGCTGCTGACAAACCAAACAAAAAGCGGTTAAAAGGGTTGGGCCGGGGGGGAGAAGGGGGCCGTGCCTGGCAAACGATCATAAATACCAAAGGGTAACGCCTATTTTTACACGCAAGCGTCTGCATTTCCTCGTATCGCCGGAGCCAAGAGCGCAGAAAATATTAAAACGATGCGACGTGACAGATTACAAAGCGTTTGACACCAGCGCCAAAGCCGCCAAGAGGCAGCAGCAGCAGCTGAAGAAGCAGCTAAAGAAGCAACAGCAGCAGCCACTTGCCACACGACGTTGCAGTCACGAGCTGGGCACACAGACAGAGGTTCGTTCTGGATACTGGGGCTCTTGTCTCCTGCTGCTGCTGCTCTCGAGGGGTCGTCCGGTTCGGTCTTGGCCACTGCGTGCGAGTAAATTGCCTTGAGGCTGCCACAGTGTGTGGAACGAGCACTCAGAATCGGACTGCAGCAATGCAGCGCGCGTCACAAATTAATTCGCTGGAGTTGCAGATCGGTAAGGTTCCCACAGTAGTAGCTCGTGTGTGTATGTGTGTGTGTGGGGGGGGGGGGGGGGGGGGGGGGCCCCCCCCCCCCCCCCCCACCTGCGCTGGAGCAGCGGTTCTTCGCTGCGGAGGCTGCACTCGTGAGTTATGACAGACAGCCCGGCTGTGTGGAGGCTGAGCCCAGGACTCACAATTCGCAGATAGCGAGAACCTCTTATGCTTGAGCGTGCAATTTTGATGCCCTGTAGGTGAACGTTGGTATAAGGGGTATATGGTACACAAGGAGTAAGCAGTTGGTATTCTGATTATAAAAGCAAATAGTTCGGTAGATACATTTATACAGACTATTATCAATATTTTTTCGGATTAAAGGGTATTTTTTTAGTTTGTGTAAGCCTTAACATGATGTTATACAACTATTTATATACAATTTAAATACATTTTTACAGGGTATATTGAAGTGGATTTGTGGGCAAGTAGATTAAAATAGGTGTAATGAATTAAAATTGAAATTTTCTTGGGTATGTCATAGTCGAAAAAATATGTATAGTGTGTTTATAGACCAAATCAGATAAAACGACAAGTTCGTACATATCTGTATTCGATTGCGTAATAGTCAGTAAGTTAAGATTGCAAAAGTAAATATATTTTGTGTAACAATAGTTTTGTTGCGTTTTTACAGGGTATATAAAAGGGCATTCATATTATTTGTCTTGAGTGAAAATATATAAGCAAATCAGGTTGACTTGGTGGCTAGTCACGTTTGCCGGCCTTTTTATAGGGTATATTGCGGTAGACTTATCGCAATGCCAACAGTTAAACTTGCTTCTAATTCACTCAGTCAGCAGCCAACAGTCCAAGAGGCCAAACGTGGCTGAGATTTTGCGTATGCGCCGCGTAATTGACTTGGAAGTTATGAACCTTTAAATGTGGCCACTGAAGCAGCATCAGCAATAGCAGCAGCAGCAGCAGCAGCAGCAGCAACAGCAGCATCCCGGGCATTCCGAGCCAGGCCATGTAATTTTAATTTTCTCACTTGATTGCCCCGTAGCTGGAGTCTGCACTCATTCATATGACTGCGGCGAGAAGGGGGTGGTGATTGGGGGGGGGGGGGGGGGGGGGGGGGGGGGCTACGGATCTCGTTTTGGTCATTCAGGTTCGTCGTTATTGGTTTCGATGCCGTTGCGTTGATTAGCCCTTGACGGGCAGAAATTGCCAAGGGTACGAGTTAAGAGCACTTGTTAAAAGATCACACATGTAGAAACAAATGATATATCAAAGAGAATTTCTCGAATAAACGAAGTTGAAATATGTTAAGAGTTGAATATGAAAATCACCACTGTTTTAATTCCCTATAGGTTCGATTATCCCCCTCATCATGATATAACTTTTACATAATACAAATTTACTAATAAAATTCTAATGCTAATATTTCTCTCTATATTTCTTTCATAACTGGTGTTAATTACAAAAACTGCAACTAATTGGCAAATATTATCGTAAAGCAAGTAAGATCACTGTAGTCGGGCATTACCGACTGCGTTATACTACTTCACGTTCCTAATTATTATTGTTATTTTGAAAATTTTAGGTATTTTGTAGCTTTAAAACATTTTTCAAATTGGGAACAAATATTTTTTTTTCAAATAATATCAAAAAAACCAATGTTGTTTTCAATGCATCGATTTAAATGTAGAATCGATGGTAATGAAAATAAAGAGGATAAAAACAAGTATGTAACCAAAGATTCAAGTCTAAATCTTCAATAGTGCCGAAAAAGACGGACAACATGATGGATCGATATTCTAGTT
Source organism: Drosophila micromelanica (assembly GCA_004143825.1). Lineage (NCBI taxonomy): Eukaryota > Metazoa > Arthropoda > Insecta > Diptera > Drosophilidae > Drosophila > Drosophila micromelanica. Next base: position 31,602 of record SCDY01001175.1, read on the forward strand.
TCACGAGAACAAAAAGTTTGCCAAATATTGGTGTGAATTTCGCGTGCAAATCGGCAAATTTATCTAATTAAGTTGAGAATACAAAATCGGAGAAACTGTGTGATCTGTGCCGTTTATGGATTGGATTGTTATATGGGTACGCCCCCAACAGAGGTACTTATTGCATATTAAACGAACAATGTGAACACACAAATATTGAAGCAATTTGTTAGCAAAAATGCAAAAATTCGCATATAGTTCAATGCTGAACAGTGGAGCAATTTCTATGATAAAAAGAAAACAAAGCAACAAATTTAATAGCTATGTAGTTGGGAAAGTGATAAAAGGTAATCAGCATCAAAAATTCGCATATTAAATTAATTACACAACTGAGCAATTGAGTAATGAAAAAACTAGCAACAAATTTGCTGGCCATATTCTTGAGCTAGTTATAAAAGGTAATCAGAAACAAAAATTTGGCTATCGTCAGTCGAGCAATTGAATGATAAAATGTTCTTAAGATAATTAGAATGAAAACAAAAAACCAAATTTAAGATATGCTATCGAATTTATTTCGAATTCAAAATTATTTATAACAAATATAAAATATTCTGCAAGTCAGAATTGATGTCAAACTTGCGTATTTTCACGCTTTGTCCCACTGTGCATTGTTAGCGTATGAAGCTTTGGATAAATCTTGCACGCGTTGGCCAGAAAATTAACGAGGGGCAGCGCGAAATTCGTCGGCTCTGCGAGTGATGTACAACGCATTATGTTTATTTATATGTTTTATAATTATAACTTGTTGCTATTGCTATAACTCTGCTGCTTCTGCTGCTGATGTTGTTTTTGTTGTTGTTGCAGCACTTCACATGGGCCCGCAAATTTGTAGCGCAAATCCGAAAAAAAAGATTCATTCAACAATTTCGAGTTTCGAGTTGGGTTCGGTTCGGTTTGGATTGGTTTTCTTTGTGGGGGCAGCAGCTGCTGCAGATGTTTTAGATGTCGAGGCTGAGCTTGTTGGCTTAATAAATTATGAGCCCGCTTCTTATAAGAGTGCAAACACACACTCAGACGCTTTACGCTTGCCCCAGCTCGATTGTGGGTGTCATGCGTCTTGGCCTAATGAAAATGTTTACCTTCGCCCGCCTGTTGGCCGATTTGTATTTTTAGTTTAGTTTTTTTTTTGTCGAGTTGGTGGGAAACGCAAATTTATTGCGCATCAAATTACAAGAGACAAAAACAAAAATATTCAAATAAAACACATTTCGAGTGTTTTTTCTCGATTTTTATGTGCGATTTGGTCTCTTGACAGGCATCTAATGGCTGGTAATGAAGCAGCCAACACAACTGATGGAACCACTCTCGAGGGCGTTCCAAAAGATAATTGCATAATAAGCGTTGTCCGCTATTCATTTAGATATCGATAAAGCTGCGCTTTGTAATAGCTTTTCTTTTTAGATAGCCGATAAAAGTGACAGCATAGCTCATTTGCGGGCGAGCTTACTTGAGTTATGAAATTGACGGAATTTCCAAGCGAAAGTTTTAAATGCAAATATTTTTAATATATTTCTTTCAAGATATTCTGTATATTTGCATATTTTTTAAAACAGCTGAATATCGAGTAAAGGCCAAATAATCCCTAATAATTAATCAATAGAGTTTGGTTTAGTTTTTGAACTACTTAAAGTTTTTTTTTATATTTTGTTTTTTTTTAAATGGTACAGATACAGATTTTGTAAAATTTTCTAGTAGTTTATCAATTTTATTAATGCTCTCATTTGCCACGCTAGTCCAAGAAGGTGCCATCTATAAGTAGGCTCAATAAATATAATTAATAGGCTCTAAATAAAAACTAATAATCAGAATGCATTTATTATAAATTTAATTGTTATTGTTTGGTAAGAAACACACGTAAGTCCTATGTTTGAACCAAAATTAACAACAGCCCTCCCTAACATCTGTGCAGGCAAGAAAAAAGTAAGAAGAAAAGAAGTTTAATTAACATAAAAATGTTCAAAAACAAAACAATTTATGCGTGTCAATATGTGGAATGTGCGTGTGTATTTAGCCAGATTTGTTGCCTTGGCCAGTAAAAAAACGAAAACAACGTGCGGAGAACAGAAATAGAAACCCATTGGCTAAATTTGACAATTTTGCTAATTGAATGCGAAACAAATAAAAGTGAAAAAACCCGCAAATTTGCGAATCAAAATATTTGGAAAGCCCCGGGCAAAACAAAAAATTCCAAACTTGGCCGAGTCCAAAATTTGTGGCACAGAGTTCCGCATTGAGTTCGAACTGCATTCAATAAAATTCGATTCTGTTCATTTATGACAATTTATGCGCCCCGTGAATCATTATTGAATAACGAATGCGAATTTCAGCGGGCAACTGGCAACTGCCTTATTTGAGCTTCAAATTAACGCGCCTGGCCAACGGGTTAAGGCCAAGGCTAATGGGGTTAATGAGTTTTTAAATACCCTGCTAATTGATGAGCGGCGCTCCAAGGGTTGGCTCCCCACTCTGGAGGAGTTTTGGAAGGCGAAGTCTGAAGGTAACCCTTGATTGAGACAAGTTCAAGACAAACAAATGAATAAATAAGAAAAAATTACAAAAATAAGTATTAACAAGGATAAATGAATAAATGTTTTTGACATAGCTGCAATCGAATTAATTTCAATAACTTTCAAAACTAAATGAACCCGGATTATAAAAATATTAAAGATAATTATAAATTAATATAATATGTTAATATAAAAATATCTAAGTACACTAAAATATAATTTTTTGCTTTTTTAATTTCAATATAGTATATATAGTAAAATATGCTTAATTACTTTTATTTGATAAAGAAAGAAATGGAAAGTTGTTTAACTGTCTAATTTTGTTGTTTCTTTAGTTTCTTGCATTTATTTCAAAGACTCTAAAAGTATGCAATAGAATATCTAGAAAAATTATATTTTAAAGGGAAGATATTATATATAGAAAATATTTATAATAATAATAATTTCAAAGCACTTTTATTAAATTAAACGAAAATATATTTATTAAAAAAAGTATGCACAAAATACTTTTCAAGTAAAAAAAAAAAAATTAAATATAAAATTGAATCATAAAATAAAACCAGCCTATTTATGTTAAATACAAAATATATTTTATAATAAAGTTTTTATAATTATAAAATGTTATTATTTATCTCTAATTCTTAACTTAATTCTTGCAATTTGTACAACTGAAATCAAATGCGGTTTCAAATTGTCAGGCATGACAAGGACCCTCTTCTTCAAATATGTGGACATATTTATTTGTTTAACTCTGACAACCCTTGTTTCCCATTGTCACTTTCTGTTTTTGATCCTCGCTCTAACATTTATGTTAACAGCAGTTGGTACTCATTATTCTGATGATCACGATCAAGATCGCTTGCACATTATTGTCATAGAAAATAAGCATAACAAATGCCCAATGGGCCACAACGCATAAATTAGTGAACTTTCGATGGAGGGGTGGGGCGAGGGGTAGAGTTGTCGCACGTTAACTGCCCGAACGTTTTCATTAACAAGCGCAAAGGGAAACCTCATTTACCAAAAAAAAAGACAGTTGGCAACAACTTTCCAATAAATGCCTCTTGCATAGGGGCGGCTCATAATTAAAGCAACTTGCAACCAACAACTGGCAACGTGCAACAGACAACTGGCGGGGCAAGTCCAGATGGGTTTACCAAAATACGAGCGTTCATTGCGCATTGTTTGTTTAATTGAATTTGCAGCTCACGACAAAAAAAAAAAATAAGAAGAAGTAAACAAATAAAAAAGAAATGAAGCCCAAGTGGAAAAAGATGCGTGCGATAGGCGCAGCGGTAAATTTTGGCCACAGCAGAGCCCATCGATTGATCATGTGGCTCAGGGCCGGAGCAATTGGCCGGTCTGCAAGGGCCTCTGCAAGATCAGCGACACCATCGGCGTTGAAAAGCCATTGCTCCAATGCTCCACTGCTCTCCAACGAGCAGTTCATGAGTTCCTCGGAACGCGATCAACTGCTCTCCTCCACATTATGTGTTTCGATCTTCGTCGTCTTTAGCCAACGCCCACCGTTGTTGCGGCTTGCCTTTAGCTGCTTTTGTTGCTGTACCTTAACTAAATGGCATATTGATTTTCACAGCTGACTTGTAACGCAGGATAAATTATAACCAAGATACGTTGATATTCTATATAACAACATTCGTTGTGGGTCTAGTGCTTTGTATTTTAAAATTTAGTGTTTAAAAAAATGCATTTAATTTTTTTTTTCATTTTTCTTAAATTCTACATTTTAGTATTATTATTTTAATACAAAAAATTAAACAATATATATATTTTTAAAAAAGTTTGATTTGTTTCTTGAAATGTAATAAATTTAAATTTTTATAATTATTAAATGGAGAAATTAATAATTAATATTTAAATTTGAATGTTTTCGTGTATTTAAAAGAAATGAAATAAAATAAATTTTAAAATTAATTTAAAGTAAAGAAGTTTAAAATTTTAAAGTTGCATTCATTCAATTAACCTTCATTGCATGTTTGGAAAGGGTATCTAGTAGTCGAATCCTAATATGTAGTTCGCGTCTCTTGTTATTATTTGTGCTGCTTTTGTTGGTTTTCGCGTTTATCAGTTAAGATCAGCCACGGATATGTCTGCGACTGCGACTTGGGCTTATCCTGCCTGCCTTTCTGGCCTTCCAGCCAGGCTGCCAGGCAGCAGTTTTGGTAATTTTTTTATTTTTTGGGCACTGAATTTTAATTAAAATATTTCTCAGGGTTTTTTTGTTCCTTTCAGTTTTTAGGACTTTTGCGAGTTTTTGGGGCTAAAGCGTTGCGCTGAGACGCTCAGTTTGTCGTGAGTGTGACACATTTGCATCAGATATGACGCGCTAGAGTCAAAGGACAACAACACCAACACACAATCGCACACACACACACACACACACTTGCGGAGGCAGCTCGTAAATCACGTGAAGAGACCCACCGAGTGGTACAAGGAAATACGGCAACAGCAACCTGAAAATTAACTTGTCGCACCTGAGAGACGGCAACGAGGTGGCATAAACTCATAAATAGTTTAACTTGTTGTTGCATTTAACTTGTTGTTTTCCATTGTTATTTCGTGCATATTTCACACTGCATTCAATTGCAGTTCGTATTTGACACGTTTTTGTCTTTTCGGCTATTTTCGAAACATCTAAATTTTTGATCTGAGGACACGACATGGCGCCAGCAGCTCGTTGCGTGTCCTGCTGCGTTTGCCAAAAGGACAACAGACACACACACACATCCCCAGATATATTGTCCAAATATATAAGTAGTATATAGCCATTTTCCGATTATAGGTAAGGGTAGGGAATTCGAGGCGTGAGGCAAAATGTTGTTGGCCAAAATTGCGGTTGGAAATTTCGGTGTTTTTTATTTTTTTCAGGACATTTAAATGGGACGGATTGCGAATTGGGTAGGTGGCATGTTGGTGGGCGTGTTATATAAGAATTTGAATTTGAGCCAGAAATAACTTACCATACAATTGCGCAGAGTTGCCTAAAATAATAACAACAAAATAATGTCATTAATAAAAATGGTTTGTAAATATATAAATGTAAATATATCGATAAATAAATAATACTTAATTAACCTTTTATAGTTTGAATTTCTCTTATAAACTTTGTTTTGAGTAGTTTGTATTTTTTAAGTTAAAGTAAAAATATTTATTATTATATATTATAAGTCTTATAATAAATATTTAATACAATAAAAATGTCATAAAATTTGTTCATATATATATAATAAATATAAAAATATTTCGTAAAAGACCATAGTAAAAATTGCGTTAAACAATAAGCTTGTTAGCTTGTTAGTATTTTGTTTACTAATAATCGTATTAATTATATAAAAAAAATTATAATTTTAACCGCCCGTTAATTAGTTAAAAAGTGTTTTAGACATATTAATTTTATTTTGTCACATTTCCTTTATCATTATTCTTGGCCTGCCAAACTTATATTTGACTAATTAATTTGGTCAGGCACATCAATTCTGTTTTTTGTTGCTTTTTTATTTAATTTATCATTGTCATTATCAGTTGCTAATTTTTTCGTCACTTCCTTTGCTGAAAGCGTTTATCCCGGTCAAGAGTTTCGGACATTTTTGGGCTTTGGGCGCGACAGCTGCGCATAAATCTCAATTAGCGGGCGCCTAATTTATCTTTGTGCTACTTACTGCCAAATAAAAAATCAGACACCCACCGCTGATATGGGTTGATGCATTAAGCGAGTGCCACAAGTCGCAAAGGCAAAAAATCGAAAATGTGGTAATTCTAAAAAAGTTTTAATTTAATAAACATAATTTTCTGAAAATTTAAAACAAAAAGTAGTCGGTCATTAATAATAATAATAATAACAATAATAAAATTATAATTTAATTTTTATTAAGTCTTTAGCCTTAAGTTTTTTTAAAATTTATTTTGAAATATTTTTTGAACTGCCGCCTTTTGCTGTGCACTGCTTGGTTTTGTGTGTTGGCTAACAGTAATGTTTGAATGCTGCTGGTTTTCGCTGTTACATACGCAACATGTTGGCAGCGCACAACATTACTGTGCGCTGTTAAGACCAATACTTTTGGTTTTCAAATTCAAATCAACTGTTAAATTCTTTATCAAATCAGAGAACGGAACTTTCGTATGTGCGCAATATTTTATCAAATGTTTCCAATAGATGCTTCTAACACATATCAAGAATTTGCATGGGCCGTGAGTCAGAAGCATTTGACATAGTTTTCTGAACAAAACAAAAAAAAGTAGCTCAAAAATATTTCTGTATTTTTTGATAAGCGCAGCTACCGAATTCCCTGTGCTACTATCGAAAATATTTCATTCATGTCAAATGGTTTTGCCTTTAATTGAACTGATTTGCTTGCCTGCCTATCAAGGCGTCATTTAACGGAAACATACGTCGAAATATCCAGAATCTGGCTCGCACTTAATTGGAAATTGAGACATGAGCAAAGTCCACAACGAATTTTTTCAGGTTTTTTACCTCTTTGATATTGAAAAGTTGACTATTTGACAGATTGCTGTGCAGCTGATAGCTGCTGACAGTTGAAAAGCCGAACGAGCCTCGCATCGCTTATCAGCGACTATTTCGACTAATTGCGCTGAACTTTGAAGGTCCACCCTAAGGTGAGCCAACGAGCAGCTAACCCCAAGGGACAGATCTCATTTGTAGAACCGAAAAAAGAGTTTCTTGTCTGGCGCCATCTGATTAGATTTCTTTAACTTCGTCTCACGATAAGCTCTCCCAGCATATTGTTTGACGTAATCGCTGCAATATAGTATTTATTATTTTAGGTCGTTGGCAACACCTAATTTTTTTTTTATTTTACAGCGTCTGATCAATAAATGTGCCTAAAAAAGTTACTGGGTAATCGATCAAAGCGAGCCAAATAAAACTGGACCTTGCACAATAAATTGGGCAAGTTTGCCGCAATTGAAAAATTAGGCTAGTTAAGCTTTTGAACTTTTAAAGTTTGTTAGTGTTTATGGGCATTTTATTAGATTAGTTCCAAAAGGAAAAAAAAATTAAAAAAATTACCTGTACATTTTTCTATGAGAAACAATTTTTTCACAAACAATTATAAATCGTCTTACGATGTTTGATATTTTAAGCCTAGAAGTTTATTTCGCAAATTAAAATCAACAAACAAACTGATCAATGTTTATATTTAATGCAAGTGCAGCTCACATGCGACCGAAAGCAGTAGCTGCCCGCTGTTATCAGTTAACAGTATCGATAACAGTGTCGAACATTGTTCGATCTGTTAATGCTGCCATTTTGAGTTAACAGACGAGCGCGCTGTCGGCTTAACAGCATTTGGATAGAGCCGCCGCGCGTTCGTATCTGTATTTGAGTTTGTGTGCACCATTCGTCGGTTCGAGATCGCTGCCGCAAACAGAGCGGATAACAAGAAACAAAATAATTAAAAATATTAAATAGAAAATCCGAAGCCAGCCGACGGCAACCAACCAAAAAAATATTGAAATTGAATTGAATTCGAAATACAAGCAGACGAAAACAAACAAGTGACGAATTTTTGAAATGCCACAAAGAAAATGCAAGTAAAAATTCCATGAAATTCAACGAAATTAAATGAAATGGAATGAAAGTGAAAACTGCATGAAAAATACGCATTTACAAATTTTGTTCAACAACTGATTTTGTTTTAAAAATCGACTAACACAAAAATAATAAATATTCAACCAGTTCAACAAAACATACAAAATAAATATTATGCACCAGTGCCAAAAGTAAATAACACAATTAAAAGTTAAGGAAATTCAATAATTTCCTGCAAAAATACAAATCGAATACAAATTGAAAAGTGCAATACAATAAAAAAAAAAAATACACATACACATATGTATATCACAATTTATATATATTTATTACAACAAAAATTACATATATTTTGATTAATAATACACATATCAATTATTGTACATAACATAAAAAGTGCTGTAAAAAGCTGAAAAACAACAAAACGAAAACAAATTTAATCAAAAAACAAAACAAAACAAAATACAAATTGTAACTCGGCTTTTGTTGCATTTCTGTAGCTGTGTAAATTTTTTTTTTGTTAACGCGGCACAATTTGCATGCAAAATAATTAATACACAAACACATATGTATTTATAATTTTACATACATAAATATATATACACCTACATCAGTTAAAAAATATATATATACACATATATAACTTTTGATTTCCATTTGGATTTTTTGATACGTCGCCTCAACTCTAATGTACGTTTCCAGACGGCATCACGCACAAACCCATGTTGGATTATAATTTATACCCTTAAATTTGGGGGCTACAATGCGGCCAGAAATATACAATGTAAGTACACCACCAGCCCCTGGTTCCCTTTTTAAAATTGCACAATAGACACGATTACGATCGCACTTAAGCCGAATTAAGTCATATATACATAAACACTCATTATACAAATTGATAATACTTCTACTATGTGATTTTATTAAAAAAATTAAAAAAATTTAAATAACTATTTAAATAACTATAACATTTAATTCCATTGAAATTTTCTTTTATTAGATATTTTATCACAATTTTATAATTTTGGAGAAATAATAATACCCAAAAAACAATTGCTCAGCACAAAAGTAATGGAAAACATTGTTGAAAAAGTCAACAAAAATTTGTGTCTTTAAATTTTGATTAATTCAAAGATAGTTTGGTTTATTATACAAAAACTGACTCAATTTAATAATTTGTGGATGCAAGTTATTTTTGAGATTTACATAAATATAGTTTTTAAAGAACTTAAAAAATAATTTGGTTTTATTAAACACCATCTGGCTTAATTATGTGGATAATTTTAAGATTCAAAATATAAAGTCATATTTTAAAAGAAATATTTTTATGATATATTTGCTATCCAAGCACAACAAATTTTGTCCAGGGTCAAACCACGTGCATAAGCACTAAAAAAAGCACGCCATTCCCTTAACCAGAGCCCAGAACTCAGAGCCCAATTCGCATTTCGCATTTTAAAACGAAATACAAAAGCCTCAGAAAGCATGACCTGTGTGTGGAGTCCCTTTTGGCTATATTCATAAGTAAATATATCCGTTTCACAAACACACACACACACATGCAAGCGTACATTTATCATGCGGCAAGTAATTTCACTTAAAAAACAATTTTCAAACATACATAAAAAGCACAATTATATGTTTCAAACGAGAATTGTGAAAACGTGAACCGAACTGAAGCCAGCAAACGTGGCAATAATTGCTATTTATAACTTGTTATGGCACCAACACATGCAAAATGTCAGGATAAATCCCTGACATGCCAACTCTTGCCCTCGCTCACTCGCGCTGTTTGAGTGTGTGCGTGTGTGTGTGTGTGCACAACCCCTTTTTAAAAAATACAAAATATAAAGTAAAAACTTTGCTGCAAAGGGTCGTCAGCTTCGTGCTTGTGCTTGTGCTTGTGGCGTGTCCTGATCTCAGGACATTTACCTGAGTTATAAATCAATTGCAGCAACGGCAGCCGCCGCCAACCCCTGGCGACAAAAAACGCCACAAAAACGCGCCGATTAATCAGCTTAAAGACATGCAAACCAAATGCGACTTATACAGAATTGTATAGCCCATAGAACAACCTCTTAACCCCCTCCCCGCCCGCACTCACACAATCAACACACAAAGCAGGCGACAAATGCAACACCGAAAATTTCAAAAGTCAAATTCTGCCACGCCTCATTTATATACTTTTCAAGGGGCGGGGGTTGGCTGGATTTGATAAGCACGTAAACAGACAATATTTGATTTGAGTTGAGAGTTTATTTCTTTTTATTAATTAAACGGAAATTCACATAGACATTTATCTATTTGGTTTGTCTGGCATTTCTCTGGTATTTCCAGAAACACACACTGGCGTAGAAAACTGTTGTAAAATGTCAGATAATTCCACAAAAGTTTTTCTTTTTAAATGATATTTTGATTGGAGCATTTTATCGGAGAGTCTTATGAAAATCAAGGAGTAGTTGCGATTGCAAATTCTCTTGACTAGATTTCTTCTTATTATTTATTTAATGATTTTTTTTTGCTTTTCATTATTTATTTATTATTTTCAAGATAAATGTGTTAATATTTAATATTTTGAAATGAAAGTTAAGCTATCATAGTCATACTAGTCAAATATTTATATATAAATTTTAAGAAATTATTACATTTTATTTTTGTTTAATTCTTACAATACAATTTATGAACTTGTTTTTGGTTCATTAGGCGTACTTGAAAAGTTTCACATCAAAATTCTTCATCTCTTTGGCCAGGCTAGTCACATGGGATTCTTAACAGCCGTACTTTGGTTTATTGAAATTTATGATCCGATAGATACGCGATTGGCAAATCACACGTAAAAAGGCAACAGAACAGCGTAAATACTTTTATGACTTGGCACATATTTGTGCAGCTTTGATTAATGCAATCAATAAACACACACACACACACACTCAGATACAACATTCACACACACAGAAACTGTAATCTTAGTAACTATAACTGTTACTACTAGACCAGAGTTTAACGCTGATCAGTTGATTCCTTCCAAGACCCGGCCCATCTGCCGACTGCACTTCATGACTTGTCAGTTTGCCAGTTTGTCAATTTGTCAATTTGTCAGGTAATGATGTGCTGATTAGCTAAAAGCTTTAAAGGTGCGGCATTTAGTGTTTGGGTTTTACGCATCAACAACTAAGTCGAGGGTTTGTTAAACAACAGAAACAACAACACTTGCAACAACATTGTAGCACATTGCATCTCATAATGCCAATGACAAATGCTAATGTGCTAATTATTTAAAGTGGCGACGGGAAAAGGGGGCTATACTCATAAATCGGTTAGTGCAGTCAATTCGAGTGAACAAAGTAAAATAGTCAACCAAAATAAATAATACAAATAATAAATAGGGCAAAAATGGATAATAGTAATTAAAAAAATCCATTAATATATTTAAAAATAATAACAAAATTAATAATAACACAGATTTTTTAACATTATATAAAATGAAAAAAGTTTAATTTGAAATGGGCTTAAAATCTTTACAAACAAGAACCCATAAATAAAAAACCAAAAAAATAAAAGTTAAATTTTGAAATTAAAAAAAATATATAAAATAAAAATTAAAACCAAAATTTATATAAATATATAAAACGTTACTTAAACTCTATTTTAATTTGGAGTTAACATAACTTAATTGTAATTGCCACTTATAGCATTTACAGCATATAAGATTTTAAAGAATGTGGATTGTGTTTTCTATATTTTTAGAGCTATTTCAATTAGCCATTAATAGACTTGGTTTGTTTTCTTAGCTTACAATTTAGCAGTTAAACGTGTCATGTATTAAATGTTCATAAGTTCAAACGTAATTTAAGCGCCCCGGATAAATGTAAATACAAATGCAAACGCAAATGCAAAGTAAAACTACCTGTCGCCAACTTTCCAAACACACGATCCAGCGATCCACTTAAAAAACAAAAAAAAAGCACACACAACTCTCTTGAATATATAGCGGGCGGCTTTAATAAGCAAAAACTGAACAAAAAAGCGACAAAAATCGTTGGCGGCGCTGCTTGAAAAAAATTGTAATAAATAAGAAGTACAAAAAAATGTCACTTCAAGTTTTATAATTAGGTTACGCGCGGGTGGCAAAAAAGCTGCAAAAACTTAGAGGGGCGGCAGAGTTGCCGACTGGGGGCGTGGCAGGCCTGGCTTAAGTTGGCTTGTGGGATGAGAGAGAGAAAACTGATTTTTTCTTGTTGTAGCCTCTAAGTATATATGCATTATATTTTGATATATGAAAGCGTGCTAAAGGTAGTCAGGAGTGGGCAGAGGCGTGGGCGCACAGGGGGGGAGTGGCAGGCAGCAGTTAAAAACTGTGACGCAGTCGAACAAAAAAGCAGCGAACTAAAAAGTCACGTTTCACGATGATATGAGATCGCTGATGTTTCACATATAGAGCATATAGCATATAACCATAGCATATATATATTCTTGGATGACTCGATTTGCAGCTGTGACTCAGTTTGGCATATTTGAGCTCAGCATTTTATAAATAAACGCTTGGGCAATGCGCGCGCGTTTTAAAACGCGCCCAAAACGCAGCCTCTCAACGTGACTTGGCATTTGTGAATGTTTTCTAATTGTTTATAAATAACTTTGCTGTTATTCTTACAATTATTTATTTCGCACAGTTGCCTGCTGCTCAGATTTTTAGATGGGGTTGGCTATCAATATCAATATCAAGTTCTGTTTGTGGCTGCTGATCAAATGTGAAATGAAGATTATAGAAAACCTCATCTAAGCTCATATATTATGATTTTATGTGTTTATTGCTTACTAAGCTAAATGTAAGCCACTTTATGGATTAAAGATTGCTAAACGTTGTACAACATGAATTTTGTGGCTAAAACAAAGTATTTTTTTACGCGTTGTCCAAACCCAGACAACAAAAGGAGAGGGGTGGGGAGGGCACTACGACAAGTACTACGCGCAGTTTTTTATCTTATCAACAACACGTTCCATATGCTATAGCAGTTATACGACATGCTACGCTTACTACAAACCCGCACACATCTATACTAATATATATATATATATATACAATAATAATAATAATAACAAAAGCGCCAAAAAACGCTTGAGCGAAAATTTTTATTATTAAATATTTTGTGTTTTGTTCAAAAAATAAAGTCACGGCCTTCAAGTGTTTATTGTTTATTTTGGCGACAGCCAACTGAAACTTTAGACTATTATATAGCTATATATATATATACGAATATATATATATATATATGTATTTGTATGCCTATTGTCGGAAAACTTATCGAGGGCTTAAAATTTACTACGCTTTTTTATACTATTACTACTGCGCTGTGGGTGGTCGCTTTCTTTTATGCGCTGCTGTTATAAAACAATTGAAATATCTTAGCTGTGCGACAGAGATAGCTAATTTCGTGTGAGAGAGTGAGAGAGAGGCACTTAGAGGCAGATAAATCACGACATAGTCGAATACGTGGCTGTACAAAATTTTCAATTTATGCAAATATTTGCATTACAAATTACCAAGAGTCGAGGGCTAAGACCCCTCACCCCCTCCCTCTGCCTAGCTCTCCTCGCCGTGAAGCGACAGCTCGACAGCCAAGACAGCTGCTTAGGGCCAAGCGTTGATCGCCGTTGCACCTGACCTACAATGTGCAGCGAGACGTTGTTGTTGTTGTTATTGTCTTGTTGTCTCTTCTCTTGTGTAAAACAACAAACACACCCACTTTATACACACAGACGCACACACGCACACACACCGATCACAAGATCGCGTTGCATTGCAAAATCAACGTTAACCAAATCAATGTTTAAAATTTTTGGGTGAAAATTAGAAAGTTACAAGCTACTTTATAATATGTGAACAAAGGCTTTAAATACAAACAACAACAAAATACTTTGATTAATGTTTAAAATGAATTGAACAAAGCCCAATCAAAATAGAAAATCGTTAATAATTCAAAGCACAGTTGCGTTTAATACTCCCATAGTCAGCTGTTTGGCAGTAGGTAATTTCCTGCAGGGTATTCGAATTGAGCGCACTCGATTTTCAATTCTTGATTTTCAATCGACAGGTTGTGGCCCATTCAATGCACTCGCCAACTGTTTACCTTGGACTTGTCTTCGTCTGTGTCTTACTTAAACTCTCCCCCCGCTCCCTCCTCACACCATCGATCCAATATGGCCAATATTGACACATTGGGAAAGTTGCCTAGCTCAACAAAATGTATTTGGCTTTGGACGCTGCCACTTAAGTAGCCTCCGGCTGTTTGGCTTATCAGCCCGGTCGCAGATCCCGCACCCCATTTCGTCAAATCGAAACAAAAAAGTAAAAAAAAATGTGCGACAGTAAAAAAGCGGCTTATCAGGCCAAGCAGCTGTCCCACACTCCGCACCTCTGCCCGCTCTACCCATACGAAAATCGCATTAGATACAAGCCCTACAACCCCCCCTGCCTCTCTTCCACTCGCCGCAATTGTCGCCGTGTTATTTTCACGCCTATTTGAGAATTATGCAGCTACATTCCAGAAGGGGTATCGCTAATGAGCTCAGATTTTTGTTACGGCACGATGCCGGCTTAGGCACTGACATCTCCCGTTTTCCATCTCCCAGCTCCATCTCTCCGAGCTACCCTAAGCCCTCACTTGGATAGATACATAGATACGTACTCGTAGATACTCGCAGATACTTGCAGATACATTAGCTTATCGCTGGAGTACACTGAACTTGGGGCTCGTTCTTTGTTGTTGTTATTGTTGAGCCAACTTGAAATGTTGTTTTTTATATTTGGGGCGTTCCTACAAGTTCAAGTAGCATTTCATGGGGTTATACAACGTATTTTTATAATCGGGCAAACTGAAGGAATTCATGTGCACCTTTCTTTTACAGAGCATGCAAAAAGTATGCTAAGTTTTATGCGAGATAAATAATTTTCAAATATTTTTTTTAAAAAGACATAAAGTTGACTTTTGGTAACAGATTAAAAAATATGTAAATAAACTAATAAAAATCTAAAATTATAGGTAAAACAAAAAAAACCAATTTGAAAACAGATTATAAAAATAAACTAATAAAAATATAAAATTATATGTAAAAAAAATAATAATAAGAAGAACATAATTAATTAACAGTATTTAAGAAATTAAAAATGTTTGCATAAATTACAAGTCAGCCTTTGATTTATGCTCTTTTTTTTTATTGCTAATAGTGATATAAATATTTTCATATGCCGCACACGCCCGTCCCAGAGCGGAACAAAGAACAAAGCAAACCAACAAAACTGGCAACTGTCAAAGTCAGTAAACCCAGCGAAATGTTTCCCTTTGGAACTTCATTAAAGCGCACGCCCCTAACACAGAACCAACAACAACAACAACAACAACAAGAGCACAAAGCAAGCAACAACCAGCAGCAACAACAAGGGGAAAGTTGCAATTGCAGCCGGCAAAGGGAACTGGGTACATAAAAGTGGGCTAGGGGGGTTGGCTAAGTACACAAAAAAAAAGGAACCAAATAAAAAAAGCGCAAGGTGGATGATGCCAGGGTATTAAATAACGGGAAGTTCCATAGCAACCCCTAAAACAAAAGCAAACGAAAATTGCATTAAGTGCAGCAAATGCAGGAAAAAGCCAAAATGCAGCAAAGCAGGGGTATCAGTGCATTAGGGTGACCATAGTCGTCATCGTTATACGCACAATTGACAGCAGGAAATTTCACACTTGGCCACCAAACACGTGGCATGAGGCAAAGAGGGGGGTTACAGCTGTAATTGTTATTAAGCGATTACATGATTGATGAGACAGCTGAAACAGCGAGAGAGAGAGACAGAGAGAGAGAGAGAATCAGAATTTTTGGCAACACACGTGGCAGCAATCAGGCAGGCACTCAACCCGAACAGGATTGTTGTTTTTTTTTCTTATTTTTTGTTGGCCGAATGTACGCCCAGCGAGTGCAAAGATTGTTATTGTTCGCAGTTTATCACTTTCCTTTTTTTTGGGCGGGCTTATCGCGAATCTTGACCCGCCACTTTCAGGCCCCATTCAGTTGGCAGTCTGCTTGCGGCTTAATCTAATCTAGCCGCGCATTCCTCGCATGCCTAAGTAGCCTGCACTACGATTAGGTGCGAATCAACAAGTTCGCATCTAGCCGGAAAAACGTGTGACACGTGCGTGTGCTTTTTGGCCAAAAACCAAAAAAAAAAATAAACACGAACTCGTCAAAACCAGTTTGCAAAAAAAAAGGAATCAGTTTTAGTATTTAAATTAGATTGAGTGGCCAAATAAATTGACAAGTTGCGTTTAGCATATTTAATCTGGCATTTTTTTTAGCTGTTTGATTTGCATTACGTATAAATGCGAACTAATTACGGCCAGAATAAAGCGTGTCTGCGATTAGATAGCCAACTGTGACGTAGAACGCTCAAGTGCTCTCATGTCCAACAGCCGGACAACAGATTTTAATCTCAGTTCAACTTGAGCAGCCTTTCGAATATGGCCTGCATCTATATTGGTAAGCTATTCAAAGCGCCGCCTGCACGAGTGTGTGTGTGTGTGTGTGTGTGTGTGAAAGCTAAAATTCTTTGCCTTGCATTAGTCAACTGCATATATATTTATATATTTATCTTTGGTGGTCCTTTGCATACAGGCACGTTCCTGGCCCAAAACGAAATTCCTCAACTGAGCCAAGTAATTGAAATGCCCAAAACAAAAAATGAGAGAGAGAAAAATAAACAAACAGAATTTACTGCTGTAAAAAATGTTCAATATGCAAAGCGCATGGCGCAGGGAATATTGTCTATTGCGTCAGACAGACAATCAGAGTTTCAGACCTGGAAGAAGGCGAAACGTACGAAAAACTCTACTCAAGTTCATTTGGGCGTCTGCCCCGTTTGCCGGGGCTGGCTGTGCTTCTGTCTGCATACCAAAAAGGTAATTATGAGCCGCATTGTAAGGGGAAACAAAAGTAAAGCACAGACATACCGGCCATACAAGCCATGGCAAGAAGTAATATCAAATTACATACATGAGAAATGTGGCATAGAGACAGTCAACAATGAGCGAGAATAGAATACGCGTAGAATACAACAACAACAACAACAACAACAACAACAACGATTTGAAAAGTGCGGTTTAGCTACGGGTCAGATGCCGGCATTAACTGAGCTTTTGTGCATTAGAAACTGGGCTCTGGGGTTCCATTTCGGTCCCAATTCGCCAAGAATTGCGACGCTAGGGTTGATAAGGTAAATATCTGAAGTAAATATTTGTTTAACTGAGCTATAAATAGCAAGCGAGCTGAGTAAACAAGCTTAAAGCTCATTAATAGACTAATTTTTACAAGCCTAGAGCTTTAAGATTAATCGTAGAAATTCGAAATATTCAGCAATTAGGAATCTCTTATAAGTTAAAGAGTAACTAATAATAAATAATAAACAAATTAAAAAGGAATATAATTTATATCTAAAATAAAAGTTCCATCTTTTATTATTCAAAATATTTAGAAAACAAACGCTTTAAGCTCACTCTGACTTTAAAAAGCTTTAAGCTGATTAAAGCTCATAAGCAAAATCACTCTAAATCGTTTTTCTGCGTAGTAAATGAAACTCGTGTACATTTTTGCTGAATTTGCCCAAACAGCTGCCTTTCATTGAAACTCAAGTTGCCTAATTCAAAATTATATCGAATGCCAGCTAAACATAAATTCAACTAACAAAAAACAAGAAGAAGAAGAAAAAAACCAGAGCACATTTAATTGCTTGGCTAAGCGAAACGAGAGTTGGAACCAGAACCAGAACTATCAATGAAAATTACGTTTCAGACTCGAACCGATGCCATTTGTTTGGATTATTTGAAATGAACGTTTTTATTGTCTGCTGTGAAATTGAAAAATGATGATAAAAATCGCACACGTAAAAAAGCCAAAGGGCATTTGATTCGACTTTTCGATGCCCTTGCGATCAATATATATACATGATTTTTATATATATATACATATTTTTTTGGGACTGCCTACTGTGAGCGCAAAACGCTTTAGGAATTGGGCTCAGTAATTTCGCACATGGCAGTGGCCTCTGTTGGCCGGGACTTGGGCCTGGGCCTGAGCCTGTGCCTCACTCAGGCTTATTTTATTTCGATGGTCTCTTGTATTGATTTCTCGGGCACTTTCGAGTCGCTTTTGTTGCCATTGCGGCCTGTGCGCGATTTTCACTTTTCAAAAGCAGCAGCAACAAAAAAAAGCACAAGAATAAGAATAAGAACAAGAACAAGCACGAGAACCGAGAACTGAGAACTGAGAACTGGGCACAAGAGACCTTCGTCTAAAGAAACTACCCTTCAAGCGTTGGTTCTTCAGCTCTCTAAGCTGAAATCAATGACCTTTTGCCGCTGTCGCTGCCTCTGCCTCTGCTGCTGCCAAAGGGGATTAGTCAGCGTCGCCTGAAACAAAATATATGCACTAAAAATATAAGTATTTATATATATATATATATGCATATATATTGTATATAGTATGTATGCGATCCAATCGATAGGCACGACAAAAACAGAACAAAACAAAACAAAAAAAACTAAAATTTTCTTGGCTTTTTCCATAACCATTGACATTGAGCCAGAGCAATACTTGTACTCATGAATACTACTCATGAATACTACTCATGAATACTGCTCGTCAAAGGTAGCAGTTCATCTTTTTGGCTTTCAATAATATTGACGCTTTTGTTTGAAGAGCTCACGATCGGGCAATGAATTGAAATTACTTAATTGCTGTTTTCAGCTTCCCATTCCCAGCCCCGAGACGGAAGTTGGGTTTAAAAAAAAAAACAAAAAACAAATCAATAAAATAAATAATAATCATTAATAATGTGTATGAGTTATGCTAATTTGTTTTGGCGTATAACATTTTATTTATAGTAGATATCGCAAGTCTCTCTTATTCTATATACATATGATAATCTTTCGTTTTCCTATATTGCAGGTTACTACAGTTCATGCTGCTCAATGTCAGGAATATTTTTATACCGATGGTAAGTTCAACAGTTTATATAACCATTATCATACTATATTTGAATAGCACTCCCTAATCGATTTACCGATTTACATTGAACATTGGTGTTAATAGGGTACCTCCTATTCGTGTCATTATCTATTTTATTTTGCTCTGTGCTTGTGTTTTAATTAAATGCCAAGTACCCGAACATGACTTGGCACAAATATACTCTCCGATCCGACTTGATAATGGGCGTGTTCACATTATATTTTTTCTTAAAGATCAGATTGCGTTGATTGATTTACGATAGGATCAGGTGTAAAGAACTCTGTTGCATTTCCATTGTCTTGAATCGCAAAAGTAATATGAATATTTAGTTTTAGCACTCAATTAACGGTCCGTTAATAAACTGTTATACCAGATTCCTATTTTGAGACAACAAAATATTTCATTATGGCAATTGTTTTTTGTTGTTGTTGTTTTTGTTGTTGTCATTGTTTTCAGCACTCCAAATAATTATCATAAAAACCCCATATTTATATATCAATGTGTGTAGTATTTCTTTCCGTTTGATTATTATAACAAGATCGAGTGTGTAATCACAACTGAAGTGTGCGGCAAGTGGGGTAACAAGCAAGGTGGAAGGGGGGGAAGGGGGAAGAAGGGAGGGAGATGGGTGTCTGATATCTGAGGCGATCGGCGAGTTTTGTGTACATTGGAGTGGCTTCGTCTGCGGATCTGCTTGGGCCACTGGCTCAGGGTCTGGTCGGGTCTGCTCTGTTGCATAGCCACTTGAGAAACATAGTAATAAAAATAAAAAAAATAATAATTATTATTATTACACACACACACGCGCGCTAAAACGTCATTGAACTATGAAAAAGGTCGCACGTCATTTAGGCAGCCCATCAATGAATAAAAAAAAAGAGAAACATTTTAAACTCAAAAACTGAACAATTTTTATGAGCAGCACAAACAGAAGGCCCCGCCAAGGGGAGGGGCTTAGGGGGTGCAAAGAGCTAACAGCTGAAATTTTTTTGGGTTACTGCTGTTTGATTTTGTGTCAACTCGAGTCATGATGAAATGTCTGACAAGCAGCTAAAAACTAAAGTTAGGGAATTTCGTCAAGTGGCGTTTGTCTGAGGGGGTTGCTGTTCGGGTGAGGGGTGGGGGTGGGGTGGAGGAGACACACGCCAGACTTGGGTCAATTTGTTTTGGCTTGCGCATTCGCACAGCTATTTCGTGGCCATCATTCATGTGGCCTAAGTCGTCGTTAAGCACCCGACTTAGATATACCTACATATATTGTATTTTTAGATACTCGACCAAAATAACTGTGGCTGTAACTGTAGCTGTAGTGCCGTGTGGCGAGTGCCTGAAACCGAATAGTTATAGTTAACATTAAATTGGATATACATATATTTTGTACATGTGTTTTTGTTTTGCTTTGCTGACTGCGCATATTTTCGGCTATATATCAATTTGTGATATCAGCAAACTGACCCCTTCCCCCACTGAGAATGTATTTATGCAAATGCTGGCAAAGTTGGCTAACAAGAAACGTGCCATTGATAGGCAGACACGGCCCAGACACGTGGCAGTTAACAGACTTGGCAACAGTGACAAATTTATTAAGCTGGCATGGGGAGACTCGATTATGATTGTGATTTGATTGATGCTTTGGGATTTTTGATTGAAGTGTGATAAACCATTTAATTTCTTTCGTGGGCTTATCTACAAAAGTTGAAAATGCCAAAAGCTATTCAAACTGTTGACAGACCTAAGCAAACTTTTGGATATTTTCGAAAATAAATAGAACGCACGAAAATGTCAATATATTGAACACTTTATTTAATTAAAGAATGAAGAATGTTACAATCCGGTCTAACCAAATAAAAAAGGCGAGGTAAATGAAAAAAAAAAAATTCAAAATAATTTGTAATTTAAATATATAAAAACTTAAATGTTGACAAAGTTAGGAGTTTTAAAAAATTCTTTAATAGTAATCATGAAAACCATTAAGATCAGCTGCTCTTTAATATAGCATACAGATTTTTCTATTAATTCAGAGTAATAATTTTGATAAATTTTCATTGTTAATAAAGTAAGCTGATATTTTTTTTAAATTTCCTATAAATATTTAGCATGCCCCAACATTAGTTGAGTGCTATATCAATATATATGTATATGTATATGTGTATATATATTTCGTACTCGCACATTGATAGTATCCATTGGAGCAGCAGCTGTGACCGACCCTCAGCAGAGCTGTGGCTACAATGTGCAGGATTAGCTGATGCTCCATTCAAAAGCCCATTTGCCCAGAGCTGCCATAACACGAACCGGCTGCCGGGGCCGCTTTAATGGCCACACGGATGTTCAACTTTGACCATAAAAAGCCAAACCTGGCGGCATTTTGTGTCACATGTGCGTTTAGTCTGAGGTTGGGGAGTTCAGTTGTCGGTTCTCATAATAAAAACAAGCTGGGCGTATTAATGGAAATTTATGGTCAGGATTAAGCCGGGCAGGCTGCAGTTTGTAAAGTGCGGGCTTATGTTGTTATAAATTCAATCTGCCATATTCTCTACTATATACGCTTCTCTTCTTGTTATTCTTCTTGTGCTTCCAGGTAATGCTTGCTCTTGTAACCTTAACATGTGCAAAGACGAACGAATACATTTTAACACTAAGGTCCCACAACAATCGGGCCCTGCACATCAATGCGCACGGCCGAGTACGAGCCGAGGATATCTCACTGGCACGTAAGTACAGTTACACTATATATATATATGCATATACATGTATTTGTCTATGATTTATCATTTGTTTCGGCGCTCGGCTGCCCATCAATTGCCATTGTTTCGAATGGCATTTAAATTGAATTGGCATTTATTTTGAACTCTGGCGCTGTCTGTGCATATCGTGGGCTTAATTAAATGATTGGTAATTTAATATTTGATTGATGTTATGTGCCCCGACACGGGCGCCACGGCTGCGGTTACCGTACCAGCCTTCTTTCAATTTATTTGAATTCATGCGGTTTCTCTCTCTCTCTCGCCTCCCCCTCTTCCCCACCCCCCTCCATTTGGCGGCTCAGTGGGTGAAGTTCAGGAGCAGCAACGCCGCCGTCTCCACAAATGGGTTGATCTCTACGCAAAAGCGACAGCAGTCACAAGCAATAAGCGTGAGAAGCTAACGGTGCACAAAGCTTACTCAGCAGATTTAAGCGGGGGGGAAAATCTACTGGCTTTAAAAATGGCGGGGGAAAACAAAAAGAAAAAGTGCGAAAATCAAGCCAAAAAAATATTGAAACAGAAAATTAGAATAATGTATATTTAGATATTTACATTAAGATAGGTTAAGATCTAAAGATACAAATACTGAAAAATATACAAATATGCCTTTGTATAAATATTTAAATAAACAGAAATATAAATAAATATAATGTTAAATTAAATATTTATAAATCTTAAGAGTGATGGAATCTTATAAAAATGAATATCAACAAAATTTTAAAAATATTTAAATGCTAAAAATACGAACTAATGTGACTTGACCAGCGCCAAGTTGAAAGTGCACAAAAAACACACGTGAAATTCAATAGAGCGAGTAGGGGGTTGGTGAGTGGAGGGGGGTGCCTGTGGGGTGTGGGTGGAGGCGCCAGTTTCGTTATAAATAAAAGGAAACACTTTGTCAGTTTGGTATTTTATCTTATCTCACAGTAGCTGGAGTCTAGTGTTGTTGCCTTTTGGTTCGTTCAAAGGGAATACTTGAGCTTAAGCTTCAAAAATAGAAAAAAATAATAATAATAATAAAAAACTTGCCAGACTTAGCTAATTTGATCGATTTGTTTGTCGCAGCGAAGGTCTTCTTCATTCAGCATGCAATGAGCACGTGAAGAGAGAGAGAGAGAGAGAGGGCGAGTTAGAAAGAGTGAGAAGATGCGTTCAGGGTTAAGCAACATCTGCCAAAACATGGCCAATTAGTTGTAGCCCAACAAAACGAAGTTCAACGACTGTGCAACAGGTAGAACCCAAAAGCTATATGTTCTCTTATGCCGATTGATTGGCGCAGCTTGATAAGAACTCAGTCAGTAATTGGCTGGCTGATTATGGAACCAAGCACTGAGCACTGGGAACTGAGAAATGAGAACCCAGTACCCCGACTACTCCCGCAGCTCAGACGCCGAGTCGCTGTGGAATCTACGTACAGTTAATTTCGTTAAATGTTTGATTCTAGATTCTTGTTTCCAGCAGTGACTGCCCCGCCCATGCCCCCCCGACCCCGCCCCCACCAACGCCGTTGCCAGCTAATCAAACCTTTCATAACTTTATCGAAAACCTTTCAATTAATTGGGTTATCTGGGCGCTGAAGTGTGTGTGTGTGTGTGTGTGTGTGTATCTGAGTGTGTGGCAGCGCCTCCCTTTAGCTGCCCCCTTCGTGCCCCAGCCCGCTTCAACCAGCATTAAATATTTATTTAACTAACAGAAAAACGTTTGTTTGCTTATAATTAATTAAAATTGATTTGTTTCTTTTGATAATTCCAATTGCAGAATCCTTCACAATAGACAGTGTCGGCGATGTACTCAGCGAGGATTTCAAAATCACCATGTATGCCAAGGATGTGGACTACTATTTGTGCTTTGCCCAAGGCAAACTGGTTGGAAAGGTGAGCAACTGTGTTCTATTTATTTATTTAATTTATCGATAGCTTAGATATAGATAAATGTTAGAAGTGTGTTAATAGATACTATAAAAACAAAAGTAACTCTCAAAATAAATTACATTGCCATAAAATTTTTGAACCGATGTTTTTAGTATTTAAAATATTTAAATAAATTCGATCAGTTGTCGATACATCTATTATCGTTACTTTAAAAATTTACAAATATAATCTTGAATCGATATTTTTAGTATTTTACATATATAAATGAAATCGATCAGCTTTTATCGTTACTTAAAATATTTACAAATATAATCTTGAATCGATATTTTTAGTATTAAAAATATTTAAATGAAATCGATCAGTTGTCGATACATCTATTATCGTTACTTAAATAATTTTTAGAATTGTTTTCAAAAAATCATAAA
Source organism: Drosophila micromelanica (assembly GCA_004143825.1). Classification (NCBI taxonomy): domain Eukaryota; kingdom Metazoa; phylum Arthropoda; class Insecta; order Diptera; family Drosophilidae; genus Drosophila; species Drosophila micromelanica. The sequence continues at coordinate 55,815 of SCDY01001175.1, forward strand.
AAATATATAATATATAAAATATATTCGCTTTCTTTAATCTTAAATGTTCGATTAAAAATTACTTAAAATTTGGCTCTAAATATATTCTTTTAACAAATCTTTACAAATCTTTAACTATATTTCCTCTTTCTATTGCTTTTTTGCAATTCTTGTTCACTTTAGAGAAACGTCACAAACGATTGCCACTTCAGGGAGACGCTGCATCGGGGCTATTATCAGTATACCAACGCCTACAATCCGGCGCTGCGTCTGGGAATAAAGCGGAACGGTCGCCCGATCGGGCCTAAGGACATGCAGAAGATGCATCGCAATGCCTGTTTTGACTTTTATCGCGGGAAGGCCGAACATTTCCGCAGTAAATTGACCAATTGGAAAAGCGAAGCAGCCGCGACAAAAAAAGCTAGCACCACGCGAACAACAACAACAACAACAACCACAACAACAACAACAACCACAACCACAACAACAACAACAACGCCGAGCCCAGTGGCAGGTCGCCCAACAACAAAAACAAGTATTAATAGCGATAGTTCTACCCAAAACAACAACAACAGCAACAACAGCAACAGCAACAACAATAGCAATAGCCTTAAGCCCCAGCATAAAGCCAACAACAATGCGCTCGAGGATGCGCTGCGCGAGCAGAAGATCATCAAGCGGAATCAGAACCGCCAGCGCCGCCTGCAACATCGCCGGCAGCAGCAGCGGGCGCACCAGCGGCAGCATTGGCGGCAGCAACACAACGCCGTTGGCGCCATGCAGCAGCCGCAGCCGAAGAACTTGATGGTGCGCCATCATCACAACAATGCGACGCTGATGCAGCTGCGCCGGGAGCGACACCTGCAGAAGCTGCAGCGCGAGGAGCAGCGTGCGAAGCGGGAGCGCGAACAGCGCCAAAAACATTCCGCCGAACAGCTGCCGCCGGCATCCTCCTCCTCCTCCTCCTCTTCCTCCTCGTCGTACACGGCGACAGCGGCGTCGACGGCGCTGACAGCAACCGCTTCGCTGGCGCCGTCGGCGCTGAACCTGTTTGCCATGTTGGCGGCGAGTCGACGCAAACGCGGCCGGCGAAAACGCTCAGCGGGCGCGACAACAGCTGTCGGGGGCGTGGCCGGTAACGGGGGCGATGCTGCTGCCAATATGGATATGCAGCTGGTGGAGACGACGTCGCAGCAGCAGCAGCAGCAGCAGCAACAAAATGAATACTCAAAAGCCTATGTTAATAGTAATTTAAACATACAACTAAAACAAAAACAAAAACTAAATGTACATTTAAATTTAAACTTAAATAGTAATAGCCATAATGTTAATAATGCAATACCTGCCTTGCCAAAAAACTACAACTACTTGTACAGTAACGAGCATTATAATCTGAATACTAAAAGTAGCACGACTGATTCTAGTAGTTTAGACACTAGCACTAAGTACGATAGTCCAAATAGCCATAGCCATAGCCATAGCGATAGCGATAGCGATAGCCATAGCGATAGCCATAGCCAGGGGAGCCTAGCGCGCCAGTTGTTCAATTTCAATATTCAACTCAATGACAGCATTGACAATAATCTTAAGCAATTGATAAATGATCGAATTGATAGCCGCAGCAGCAGCAGCAGCAGCAGCAGCAGCAGCAGCAGCAGCGACAGCGCAGCTGTGGCCACTGTTGCAACTGCAACTGCCACTGCAACAGCAACTGTTGTTGTTGCGCCCAATCGCAATCATATTGTTGAGCATAATATAAGCGACGATAGCCATAGCAACAACAACAGCAACAACAACAACAACAACAACAACAATGAGGAGGACAGCCCGCCAGCTGTCAACTACTTTCCAGGTCTGGAATTGCAACAGCAGCAACAGCAGCAGCAGCACCAACAACCTAATATTAATAATAATAATGCAAATATTAATGTTGTTAACGATAGTCGCACTGATAATAATGCGGCGCTGCAGCCCAATCATAACCATAATAGTAATTATAATGAGCAATTTGCGAATGACGATGAAACGATACGAATTCAAAATAAATATGAAACACATATAGTACAATACAAACCTGACGTATTCATTTCACACATCGGCAATTCGGGGGGCAAAAATGGGGCCACGAGAACAAATTAAACAAGCAAGCAAAATAGCTCAAATTGAGCATTATCCTGGACGCTTTAAATCCTAATTAATTTTTTTCTGAGATTCTAAGAAAATCAACCAAATCAAAAATAACATCCTCAAAAATTTTCAAAGTTAGCATTGCATTTAATTATTTTATTCAATGATTTTGCGGTCATCAAAAAATTGAATATTTAAAATTTCAGTCAGATTGCGTATATAAATCATCGGAAAACCTCAGAATACGTACTATCTCAGAAGCTACCTAGAGAATTTTGATCCTGAGCCCTTGATTCTCTAGCATTCAACTTGTCAGCAATTTTGTCTAAACTTAAAAGTCAGTTTTCTTTGCTGTTTAAGTGATGTTTCTCCTTTTGAATTATTTTTAATGACTAAATCTTTGGAACAATATGGATTTGTGCACGAATCCAAAAAATTTTCGTAATTTCCGTAAGTATCCTCAAGCCTAATAATACGTCGTAATTTTAGGTAAAAAAATTAAAAAAAAAAAACCAAATATAAAATCACAGACAAGATAGCCTCACAGATTGAAATTCAAATATAATAAATTCATCTAGAAAATACCCTTATTTATTATTTGCTAAATAAATAATAAAAATGTAAAACTACACAGATGCCAACTGATCGTAAGGCCATCTTTCAAACCGGATATATGACAGGCGACGGCGAGCTTCTCAACGAAATTCCAATTCAAAAAAGCATAATACGAAAATCGTGTAACAATTGATAAGAATCTACAACAATGTGACAATGTGTAAATCTCCGTCTATGACCTCAATCTGAACAGATTGTCACAATTCGAAAAAGGCCACAAGTTCGGATTATCAAAATGCGTGGGTGCTCTCAGAGGCTTGAGACCCAAGTGGGAAAAACTCTTGATGCGTAGATGTGCTGGAATGTTGACACCGCATAAGTCATAAATAAATGTGTAATAATATAATAATATATGCAAAGTATACAAGATTTATGGCTTGTCCAAAATTAATTACCCCAACGAAAGAAAAAATTAATAATAATAAATGTGTAAAAAAATGTGTGAATGTTAAAGCATTTTTTTTGGAGTCGGCGAATGCAAATTGAGCGCAAGTGCGACGAGTGGCCAGCGCAAGCCATCAAAATAGATGCCGTTGTTATTGAGATTTCAGATCCAACTCCGCTCCGCGCCGCCATCTGACAGATCTGGCCAAAACAAAGGCCAACAAAACCAGGCGTCGTCAACGTCCCAAAAACATGGCGCCGTCTGCGCCCGCCTTAAAAAATAAAAAAAAACAAACTTAAAAAAAACGCCAACGCCGTCGGCGACGTTCGCTAATGAAATTTTATTATGCGCAAAAAGTAATAATTTATAAATTTGTTTAACAAAAAATAAATAAATTTGTTAAGCAATAAATTGAAATACAGCAAATCAGTTGTCATCTTGGCGATTAAAACTCGAGACGTTCCTCTGCAGATGCGATATTTACAGACACTCGAGGGTATTTGCGCAACTTGCAATTAACATTTCAGGAGATTTATATTTCTATTGAAATGTCCCCTTTTCGCTTTCGCTTTATATGCTTCCTATCTTACTAATATGATTTTTATAGCCTTAAGTCTATTATCACATTATCTATCAAATATATGCCCACCTCTTTCAGAATAACCCAAAAGTCAAGATTTGCATAATAATGCTGCTCCGATTGGCGTCATATACATAAATCAACAGAAAATAAGCTGACTTGATTTCATATAAAATATATGAAAAGAAACAATTTGAAGACATCTACCTGACCTGCAAACACTCTCAAAATTAATTGAGCATTTTTTTTATTAATAACAAATAAATACAAAGTACAAATATATTTATATATATATTTAAAAGTAACTAACTATAAGGACAAATAAGTTTCAGATTTTCTTTAAAGAGTTTTTCTTATTAATATATACGCTTACTTCTATAAATGACACATTTACTAAGGCAATTATCACACCCTTTTATATAAATACAGGGTATACCTTTAAAAATAAATTTGGTATTATTCCTTTTTTTCTTAGCTAGAAATCAATAAGTATTCTTTTATTACTTTCCAGAATAAATATACATTTTATTTATGTTTTTATTGTATATAATTTTATTTTATATCGTTAGCAAAGCTCTGGTCGGTTTAATCGAATCCGGGGGCTGAATGGCGCCTCCGCTTCGCACTTTTGATGGGTTCCTCTGAATTTTGTGGTGTTTTTTTTTGACGCTCATAAGCGTTATTATTATTATTATTAGTATTTTGTTGTTGTTCTTGTTGTTGTATTTTGTTGGCATGTTTATTAGCCAAATTAGCGTGTCAGGTGAAATTTAAGCAGATTTTGCTTGAGCAGCTGCGTCTCTTTATGGGAAAATGATTAGATCCGCTTACGCTGAGTATTTTAAAATTTTATGCGTTTATTTTTATGACAGTTATTCTAATGAAGAAACATTTTAAGCCGCTGCTTAAATGACGGAAATACCACAGTTCCATTCGCACACACAAACTCTCAAACCGAACTGAAGCTCAGTGCTGATGTTTTTGTATTCACAGGTGCCTGTGTATCTATAGCAATGCACTTGTATCTGTATCTGTTTCTATGCATCTATAGTTAAGCCTCAGATCTCAGATCGCTTCGTGTTGACTTTTTAGCCATTTTTCAAGTGCAGCTTACGTCGGGATTTGCGGTTTGTATGTCGACAGCAGACATTACGGCGCATTAGATGCGGCTTATTTTAATTGTTGTAAATTAAATAAATTTGCATAAAAATGCGCTTTCCGATTTTGTTGTTCTTTGCTGTTGTTTGCGGTCAGCAGAAATAGTCATCAATTTCTGCCGAAATGTGTAGTGCATTAAATTGAAGTTTTTTAAATCTATAAAAATAATAATACTAATAAGCGAGAAATCAAAATTGAATAATGCAAACAAATAAGTAATGTGATAATATTTTAATATAATATAATTAAGTATTATTATTTAAAATACAAAATAATATGAAAAAAATAGTTATATATAAATATGTAAACATTTTAACGATAAAATTTATTAATTTATTAAATTTGAATCCATCACACTTTTTTATATAATTATTACAAAAATATGGATACCTTTAAATGTATATTGTCAACTTGAAATACAAAACACATAAATCAAAAAATATAAAAAATGTTACATTAATAATAATTTTAAATTTAGAATGCAAATAAAACATAATTCATTTTTTTAACTTTGTATTTAGGAAACACAGCTGTTGAGTTAACCGCAAATTTCACCACCTGCGAGCCACCAAATTAGCTGACAATTTGCCAAAGAACTGCGTCACATCAGTCTTCGTGTCTTAAAATGTAGGTGTGTGTGTGTGTGTGTGTGTGGCACGTCGATTTATAGTCGCTATAGGAATATTTATAGCGGCCCACAAATTCCAAATTAATGATGACCGAACGAGTTGATTATGAAGCGTTTTGGCGCCGTTTAAAATTGAGATTTTTTAATGCAGCAATTAAAACGCAACTTAAATCTGAACAGCCACAACAAAGATATATATATATAATATATATTATATAAAATACCAGCGATTTTAATGGCATCATTAAAAATGACCGAAACCCATGACGATATCAAAGATACTTTACGACTTCGCGCCTTTGAATCAAAGCGTTCTAACAAGTTATATTTCTTCTATTTAGGTTTTTTCTTTACATATTTTTTGGAACCGGTTCACAGTTCGAGACCCGGTTGACGGTTTAAAATTAAAAACTGACGCGCACTCAATTAAGTTTATTGCATTGCAAATCATGTCCGCAGCCCATTTTTATGACATCCAATGCCAAAATTGTCTGTGTGTTGCAAGGTGTCAAGATGATTTGTCAATGCGGCACGCCCCAAAACGCCCGATGGTGGCAAAAGCCGTAAAACACAAACAGTTAGAATGTATCTGTAAGTACGAGATTTTTGTTGTTGTTTGCTATCTGCAACTTCGGCAACTTGTTGCACTTGATTTTTTATGACCATGCACATTAAAAATGATGGAATGCCAGCTGCCAGGCCAGCTCGCCGGCTGTTAATGACAAAAAAAAGCAGCAGCAACAACAACCTGTTGTGCGGGTGTTTGCGAGGGTCAAGTGTACCCTCGCCCTGCCCTGCTGCAGCAACCAGATACAGCTCGTCTTTCGTCAGACTTATCAATAATTAACCACAGGCTGACCTTTCCGCTGTTTGCTTATTTCCTTTGCACCTGACGGCCGCGTACCTAGGCCCAGCCCAAGAACCCAGCGACCTACTAACTGGCCTGTTCAAACAATCCTAACTGTGTTTGCCTCGTCAGCGGCTTAATTCATGCACTTTCTCGCAAACGTTGCAAACGGCACTCGAAATGCAGTTTTCGGGTTTTTCTCCTTTTTCCTTTTTTTTCGTTTAAAGATTTTAACGCCTTTTTTCAAATGGGCCAAAGCGGCTTTAGCTTAACAACTCTTAGCGAAATTTAAATGGATTTCAAGTCATATTTGGGTACATATTGGGCACAAAATAAATAAGAGTTTTGTTTTTTAAGTTATATATTTAATCTGAAATAAAATTTTTAGCAAAAGTGTGGTATTTGTAATAAAATCAAATTTTTCACATTAAAAAACATTTAAAAATTCCCAAAATTTCTGCACATTATTAAAAAAAGTAAAATGAAATAATCAATTACTCGAGTCTTATTTAAATTATTAAAATAAGTGATAGAAAAAAATTAATTATATTAAGACTATTTTCGATCAAAATTGATAATTTCAAAAATGTTTAAACAAATATTTTAAAAGATAAAATTCTATTTTTAAGTTTTTCCTGCTATTATACAAATTATGTAAAATATTTTTTATGCTAAGATCAACAATCCGCTTGCCAAAGTCCTTTTAGCCATTGTAAGAGCACTTGGGCACAAATGTGTAATTCAAGCAGCTGAACAACATTGGCTGTAGTTGCTGCAGCCAACACCTATTGCTTTGGCCATAAGCTGATCTTGGCTGAAAATATTTGAAATATCTGCCAACACCTGGCGAAAAACAAAATGCACAAAAAAAAAAACTATGCTGTAATGGCCAACAACTAAGCGGGTTGTTAACGTGGCAGTCGAAAATGCAGGCAACAAATATGCGCACAATATCATTAGGCGCTCCAGAGATCGGCCGCTGCAGTCGCCGCTGCTTGTATCGGTGTCAGCAGCCCCCGCACGGCCCGCCACCACCCGCCCCCTTCCCCTGTTTGGAGTTGTGTAAAACAGCAAAAAGCCAAGTTGGATGTTGTAGGCCAAAAACGGCAGCTAGTCGGCTGGTTGGCTAGTTAGTCCGCCTGTCAATCGCTCAGCGACTAAAGACTAAACAATTTTGACAAATAGCTGCGGGGAGAGGGACGCGGGCTTCAGACAAAAATCTACATAAATTCTCACCTATTGCAGGCGAGTGCTCGCTGAGAAAAACTACAAATTTTTGGAAGTTTTCTTCTTTTTATGTGAGTTTTTTTGATTTTGTTTTTTTTTTTTTTTGGAAAGTGCCAAAGCACTTGACAGTTGCCTTTGTCGTCTTTTTGGGACTTTCAAATCGAAAGAAACCTTTGAACTGAAGAGCTTTGCTCTTTATAAGACCCGAGATGAGCTCAGAGAGCTGTGGAGATTCTTCGTTTTTTTTTTTTTTTTTTTTGTACGCTGTGGCCTTTCTATTGTCGGACATTATTCACCGCTGGGGGCTTTTCATTTTCAATCAAGCCTGTCAAATTTGTCAAGCTCGACAAGTTTTCAAGTGGTTTCTTGAAAAAGATAGAAGGAAGGGGAGAAAAACCTACGTTGGGGTCTCCCTTTCCTAATCAATGGCATCTAATTAAATGGCGTTGATTGTTGTTGCCACATTGACAAATTGTTGTTGTTTATTTGGCGGCATTTTGATTTTGATGCGTTTTTGATTGGGTTTGCTTTGGGTTGGGTTGGGTTCAGATTTTGTTGGCTCGAAGGCATTTTGATTTATTTCCCTAATACGATAAAGTAAAAAGCTTTCCGCTACATGGTTAACCGTTAGGCATATACCTTTCTCTCTCACTCGCTCTTTGTCTCTTTTTTTGTCAGACGCGCCAACTTGTTGGGCATTAACATACAAGTTCAGACCACACAAAATGTTCCAAAATTCACAACGACAAAAAACAAATAAAAACAAAAACGATTTGAATTATGTGCGTCTGTCTGGCCAAAACCAAATCGAAAATCCAGTTTGTTTAGCATGTGCCAATAAAATGTATTCGAGATCGTCATGGGAACTTGAAAACATGATATTTTACAAATTAAAACTGATCGGACTGATAAGAAATTAATGCAAATTATAGTTTACAAAAGAATAAATACTTCGTAGACATGAAGTTAAATACTTTTAAAAAATATTTATCAAAAATATCTAGTAATTATGTTTGGGGTGTGGCACAGTAAACTTTACGTTTATGGCATAGACATTAAGATCTGTGTGTATTAGAAACATATTTTTCAACTAATATTTTGGCAGTTAATTATCGAGATTTTTTTGTGTTATTGCTTAAGTTTATTTTTATTTTTTGTCTTTTCAAGGGTGTTCAATTTGTTGAGGCAAATATTTCTGCCACAATATTAATAAAGCCTCATGAGACCCTCCCCTGCAAAAAAATTTTGATCATATTAAAGTGATCGATAAATAACAAACAGACAATGGAAAATTTTTGTTTTTTCTTTTCTAAAATGTGGTTTTAAAAAACTTAAGTAAATTATACAAAACAAAATAAAAAACGTTATATTTTAAAATTCTGTCTAATAATACAACAATCTTAATAGCTTTATGAAATTAAAGTTAATATTTTCAAGAATAATTATTTTTATATATATACTTTAAACCGAGCACAATTTTCATATTCATATGTTTAATTTTCATAAAAGTTGATCCTTATCAGATTTTAAGTCTAGTTCTTTTCATATTATAATAACATTGATTTTTGTTCGCGACCCTAAGCTGATGTCCCATTATTGGTTCACATAACTCGAGAGCCGGCATCAACAAAAAGGAAAAGAAAAAGCTTCCACACTTGAGGCGCCACAGGTGACAAGCTTCTATTCTATTGACGCCTCTGGACAATAGCCGCCACGAAGATTTGTACACCGGACTCAATTCGTCTGTCAGTTCTCAGATTCGATCGTTGGCACGTTTTTTTTTTGTAAGTCGCCTCACTGAATAGGTGACAAATCAAAGTCCCCAACGGCCCCCCCCCTCGAAGCGGCTCGAATTCGAATGATTGAGATTGGGGCATATCGGTGGGCATATCAAATTGATGTGGATGACGCCGTTGTTGACGCTGATGACTTCATGGCAGTCAATCGACATCAACTCGCACACAGAATGTCAGGGACACATTTGAATAAGTAAAGAATATTTTGAGCATCAAAATAATTTCATGTGAGTCGAAACAGCTTTGGATTGGAACAATAGAAATACGTAGAAGCTGCCCTGCCGCTTGCAACAATATTTTTACATTTAATTTTCATTGATTTATAAATGACGAGAACGTTGCAGTCGGGCGTTTCCGAGAACGCAATACTCGTTCACAGACTAACATTATATGTAGACAATCAATCGGGACGGAAATCATGAACAAAATACCTGTGACAAATTTATGGGAATTGGAATTTTCGACAAAAAACAAAAATTTTGTTTAATTCAAAAATACATATATTATGATTTTAGAATCAATTTGTATGAAAAATCATGACGAAAATGCCATCAAACGTAAAAATCGGTTTAGTTCTCACAAAATTATGGAAGTTTGTAATATGGGAGCTACGGATCCGAGAGCTTTACTTGTCAAAATTTTTGTCAATTTTGGCATGATTTTTGACCAAAAATTTCGCAATTCTAAATTTTGAAAAAATTTTTTGTTCGAAAATGCACAAGGGGGGACCCTTGTGATTTTTATACAAAAAATTCAAAAAAATTTAACTTTCATAAATGCATATATTTTAAATGTAGAATCAATATACAGGCCAAATCATGAAAAAAATGCTTTCAAACGTT
>SCDY01001176.1:0-46947 GCA_004143825.1 Drosophila micromelanica
ATGGGGTCGGAGATGCCTCCTTCTACCTGTTACATACATTTCAACAAAACCATAATACCCTGTTTCACCCATTTTCAATGGGTTCAGGGTATAATAAAGCCAACTGAAAACAGTTTTTATTTCTTGCGGAAGTGGATCAAAAGAGAAATACTAATAGAAAATGCGACGCGCAAAATCTGAAAAATTATGTAGATTATAAATTATGTACAATTTTATGACGCGGCTTAATGTTATTATTTTATTTTTTGTGTGCCTTATACCACTTTTGCAAATGGTGAAGTGGGTATATTGGTGGTTAGATGGTACACCGTAAAGTATATATATTTATGATCATCATATTCTTGATCTGCCGGTTTTTAATAACTCACCGATCTTGGAAACGATAAATATCGATTTTCAGTTTATTTAGAATATCTCGAACATTAAAATATGTGAAATATGAATATTTCAGTTCTTTTATAAAATCAATTTCATAAAGTCCTAACAATTGTATAATGTATAGACGAATTTTACAGTGCAAGGTATCATCTAGTCGGGTATATCCGATAAAAATTAACTTGTTGGATTATTTTTTAATTTTTTTATTTTTTTGGTTGATTTCGTTTGCGACCAAATTCTACATTAACGAGTTAATGAAACACTTTCGCTCGTTAAACCTTTTTTTTTTTGTTTGTTGTTTATTGTTTTGTCCGCCTTTGAAGTGCGTACCAGCCCCGCTGGCCACCCACACGGGGTTCTCATTCTCAAGCGTGCGAGGCCCGTGAGGAATCGCAAATTGGCAAGAAATCAACATCATTATGAGCCTGACTGGCCCGAATTACCATTGACAGCGCTTGGCTCTTGGCTGTTAGCTGTTTGGCTGTTGGCCGTATTTGTGGTGGTCATCTGTGCCGCACGATTCTCGGACAACGACAATGCCAAGATAACGATGTCGGCTGAAATCCAAATGACAGACTGTTCGCAATCAGATTCGAGAGTCGAGCCCGAGGTGAAATAGAACATAACGCTAAACTGCAACTAAATTGCATTCAAATGATGTAAAAATCGCATCTAATGGGCCGACTCTTTTGTTTCGCCAGCCAAGCGAACTCGTGTCTCAGACGAGACCAGAGACCAGAGAGAAAACCGACCTCAAATCTCGGCTCAACTCGAGAGCTGACGTTGCGGTAAAGCAAATGCACTTTGATGGAATTTCCAGGTGTGTGCATGTGCATACAACAACAAAAAAAAGAAGAAGAGGAAGAAAAAAAAAACGGTGGCATACCAACATTTGAATACCCTAACAGTCATAACATAACATTCTATAAATAGCTATATTAATAGATGTTTTATGTTGCTGATATTTTGCTTATAAGTTTGTTCGGTATATCTTAAGAAACAAAAAAGTTCTTCATACGAAAACTAATTTTTCGACCGATTATTCGTATATTGATAATAGTTTGCATTGGTACATCAGATATCTTGGAAACAACAAAAATATCCTCAATGAAAAGTTCTTATAAAAAAGTAATCGATTATTATCAATCGATTATTCCGCAAAAACTAAGCTTAGTTTGCATATTAATATTGTCTCGACTTACACACTTTCCTTCCATGCGTTACACACTGCGTGACAAATTGAAAGTATTCCTGCAAGGGTATAAAAATACCCACTGTGAAGAGGAAACCATAAGAAAAGAAAAGAAACTGAAATGCATTCGCTCATCTGCGTGTCGTGCATTTTGATCGTGGCACTAATTGCGCTTGGGGTCTTTTCGTTCTTATCTCTGAGCTGGCTATCTGCATACTAAAACAAACGCTCTGCTTGATATTTGCATTTGTTGTTCTGCACACACTTTCGGCTGGGATGTCGCACCTAATTCCACATTTGTTTAAATCGCACTAAGATACATGTATATCAATTGATCTGGCAACACTAGCAAAAACCGTTTATCACATAGTCGCACACAAATAGACACTGTTGCCAATACTGTTAAACACTCAATGTAACGGTTGCAACTTAACAACCACAACAACAACAACAACAGCTACTATATTAAATACTCACACAGGGTGACTGTACATTATTTCGTCAAGTCAGTTTACCGCGCCAAATTCTGTTCCACCTCTACGCACACACACACACATATACAGTCACATACTCACCCAATCACACACATGATTTTGGGCTGGGAAACAGGCGGAGTTTTCAGATTTGTTTGCTTTTAATTACATATTTAGTTTGGTCGCCGCTTAAAGCGTAACGGTTAATGCTTTTAATGACTGCCCCAGCCCCCACCACCACCACCACCAACAGCAGCAGCAGCAACCACTAAACAATTCCCACTCGCGTGTTTCCAGCACCTTGCAGAGGTTGCCGTGCAGTGTCGCCAACGTCGCTTTCCGTTCGTTTGTCATCCACATGAAATGCACTTTTGCCAGTTTCGCAGTTTCCACTTTGCGCCGTTTACCAACACTTTACAGTGCTCGCTGCCGCCTGGGCTCTTCTTACTGTTGCTGTTCTGCTCTAGTAAGGCTTTCAGGCTGACGCCGTTAGAATGATTATGAAATTGCAAACTGTTTCACTGGCATCGAGCGCATATTGCATATTCATGTATGCGTCTCAACAATTACTTATTATATTATACAATTATTTTCATTCATGACTGCGCTCCTTGAGGCATGTGTAGCTGCTTTTACCATCAGCTTTTCTTCTTATTATTTTACATCTTCTCTATCAATGGTAAAGATTGCATAAATTTTGCCAATCTAAAGCGATAAATCAGCTAATAATTATGACATTTTTTAACAAACCAACAATCTTTTGAACAAGCTTGCAAAAAAATAAAAGACAAATATAAATAAATAAATACTTTCATATTTGGGAAATTTGAGTTGTCAACGTTTGCTGCATTGTCGGCATGCTTTATTTTCGATCTTCTAGTTTTAACAGTCTTGCGAGATGCGCTCCAAAATAAACTTTCCATTTCGCTCGCTTGTTTTACAGTTTTTATTTCTGTTATTTATTTATGTTATTTTTTTGTTGATAAGCATTTCCAAATGTCCAAATGTTGTTCACATTTCACTTTCTTCGGCGCTGACACTTTGTGTGGCCATTATTATTGAAAGTGGATGTGCTTGATTATAATCTGGTCGAAAAATCGGCTGTGCCTGTTTACATGGTAATATACTGATGCACCGCTCCCCCTCCCCCCCTTCCCCACTTTGAGCTCAACAATTCAACAATGACTATGTAGACCAGAAACAGGTTGCACGCTTCCGTTAGAAATTCGGCAGACTCCATTCTCATCAATCATTCTTTGGTGTTTTTTTTTCAACAATTTCACCAATGGGAGAAAATCGGCTAATGCGAGAAATTTAATCAACTTACGCGTGGACGACGCTGACAACGTCTTAATGCCTTCCAATTGTGAGTGAGTCCGAGTGAGTGTTGTCTTTTATTTTATTTTATTTTATTTTTAGCTATTCTTTTTTACGCACATAAGTCAATTTGTTCTTTCTCCATAAGCACACACGCACACATAAGCAGTTGTACTTGTACAACAAACGGTCAGGTTTCCAGTTTTGGGGTCTGGGCCTCTGCCTCGAGTGGTGACTCTTGGCTCTTGTTTTGGCTCTCCCGCGCCGCTGCCGCACGTCGCGTATGCGCAACTGGGTCAACGTCAACCCATGGCAATGGCAATGGATCGCCAGACATTTTCTGGCAGCACTTACACATGTGTGTGTGCGTCTGCAGCTAACTGTCTGTCAGTCTGGCCACACTTCATGATTGTTCTTATACGTGTATAAGCTTTTGTTTGTATGTGTGCGTGTGTATGTGTATGCCAGCATTAATTGTACTTATACTGCATGTTGTACTTGAATCTTTTTTCTGCCTCGCCGCTCGGTTTTGGCGCTTTTTATGCGCGTATTATGCAAATTTTTTGTTTGCCTCATGCGGAAAATGTGCCGTTTTATTTACTAACTACAAAAAAGTTGCCATAAACAAATTAAAGTCGATGAAGATTTAGGCTAAAAGTTTACTTCATCTAAAAATGTACTGGTACAAAAAACAAAAAAATTTACAAAACTGGAAAGCGGTTTTAGCTGGTTCAGTTCACGCCGCGAACCAATGGATGGGATAATTTAATAATAAAATATAACTATATATAAATTTAATTAAACTCACAAGAAAATATCATTTTTTTCTTATAAACTTTTGCTTGTTATATGGTTTATGTCAGATAAGCTTTATTCTAAGCAACGACTTTAATTCCAGGCTCACAACGGTTCGCTCAAAAGAGTGTTGATTAACGCACGTCTGCCAAAAATATCTTAAAGTATTTATCTAAAAAAAAAAAACTGAAGAAAAAACAAAACCAATTTGTTTCACCTGAAGATTTCAAGCCGAAGTCCACGTTGAACTTTGGGCACAACAACAACATCTTTAACAGCGCATACCAAGGCAGAACTTTTACTTTTGACAGTTCAGAGACGAGCTCAAAACTCATAAAGCCAACATTTTTGTTGCTGCTGTTGTTGCTTTTGTAGCTTGGCATCCCAGGTATCCAACGCTCAGACTATTTTTACACAGGTTTCTCTAGGTGTGTGCGTGTGTGTGTGCAAGCTTTGATTATACATAGTAGCAATATAAATACAACGTATGTATATGACTTGCTGGCACGAGCAATAACCCTGCCCAGCCAAGCCAAGCCAATGCATCCCATCCCATCTCAACCCAGAACTGGTTTCTTTGGCTGATCTTCAGCTTGTACTTAGGTAAAGTCACTCGTCGTTGTTGTGGGTTGTTGGGCTCTGCACTTTGCTGTTGTTTTTATTGTTGTTTCCCAAGCTCAAGCATCGCTCTGGGCTCAGGCATTGCTGTGGGGGGAATGAGTTAAAATTCCAACTAGAAAACTAGTGTTGGGTGATTATTTTGCTATTTTCGTGACACGAACACACGCGACTCAATACGATGTGCCCAGACACTAAAATTTAAGAAGTAAAATTGTTTTTATTAATATGAAAATAAATACAATTAAAAAAAATTTAGAAATAAAAAAATATGTTAATTTTTTTTTAATTTTTAAAACCTATTTATACAAATTTATAAAACATTTTTATTTACCAATTCGTGTTGTGGTAGTGTTTGAAAACCCCAAAAACGTCCATCTCTAAGCCTCACACACACACACAATTGTTTGAATTTGTAGCTCAAGATGCTTGAAACCGTATCAAAGTGTTGAGGTTCACTAATTTGATTTGGCTTAGTTACATTTTTGTGTTTTTGGAAAGCTTTCGCTTTTTACGACTGTCCAGTGGAAAGCACTTGACTGTGCCACATATCAATTATGACAATATATGTGAGAATTATTACAGCTCGGCTGGGAAATAGTTGGATTTTAAGTAGTTTGCTTGGTTTTTATTATTTATTATTAATTTTTTTTTGTTAAATTAAACCGGTTGACAAGTTGGTGCATAGCAATTTCCTACACGTTGTTGTCATTCTTCTGCTTTTCTTTTTTCTTAGCGAAAAGTGAGAATTTTCATAGGATGGTAAACAGGACGGGCCGGTTTTTTGGCCACCGGAAGTTTGGCGTCGCGAAAAAGTCTGCTTGGCACTGATGAAGCAATCCAGCTCAAAGATTAGACTGGAAGAAAGCCGACTCTTTGACAATACAACAATTTCTTTTATTTTTTTTAATGAAAGTGAAGCAAATAATGAATTAACTGTAAGTTCTTAATTTTCTTTCCAATAAGTGTGACCACAATATCCTTACTCTTAGCATGGTTATTTATCGATTTGCATCACTGTTTTTAAACTCTTATCGAAGTGTAAACAGTAAAAGTAATTTTTTTAAAATTTATTTTTCTTTCTTATAGAGCAACTGTTTTCAATTCAATCACCATGGATACCGTCTATGGCACCAAGAAATACTTTCAGAGCTTGTCCGGCGTCAGTGATATTTATCGTACGCAGACATGTCGACAAATGGTTCGTATAATTAACTTCCTAACTATATCGCTAAATATCTCTCACAATTTATCATTGTGAAAGAACGGTTAACTGTTATACAACTTAACTTTGAATTATATTATAATCTAATTTACATGACAAGAGCTTATAACGCAAAACTGGGTTAAAAGTTGGAAAAGAACCAAATTGAATGGAATAACGATTCTTTTGATAAGCGCGAACATTACGTAAAACCCACAGGGAATCAAATTTGATTTATGTTTCGGTTACAATGAAACGCAGCTGCATATTTACTTAAAGTTTTTCTTGATGGTTTCATTGAGGCTGTTTGCATTGCCCATTCTACAAACACACCAGAAGATACCAAGTTAGTTATTAAGGCAAACAATTTTCAACAAGCGCGAACGCTAAAGGTGAATGACTTTCTCCACGGAGAGGGAGAGAGAAGCACACAGAACAGAAGAGTCTGAAGAGAACGCAAAGAGGGACAGCAACTAACAAGAATTTGGATAAAAAAGAAAAACAGCTGTTGCGACAACAGGTTGTCAGTTGGCTAGGCAGCTAAGAAGTAGGAGAGAGAGAGAGAGAGATAGTGAGAGAGGCTGTCTGAAGATTTTTAAAAAGAGGCTGTCTGTAATATGCCCCACAGCTAATGACTGTTAAAGGGCAATCGAAAAAACAGCACAAAAAAAAAGCACCAAAAAATAATTACGAGCGCTCTACTCGACATTTTACGACTGACAGATACCCTGTAATGTGAGTGACTAAAATTAACATTTATCTATTTTAAGAAAGTGAAAGGAGTCGTAAAAAAACAAATGTTAACTTGTTTTGCATGCGATAAATGAGAATTGACTTTCCCAAATTTAAAGTTTTAATAAAGAAAAAGTAGAACAAGAGAAGTATATATATTTAAAATATATATAATTTATATGAAAATTTTTGGCCTCGATGTTGTTTCCTTTTAGTCGTTAATAAGCTAATTTTCATAATACCCTTTCACATCCGCATTTTTCAATTAGTACAGGGTATAATAAGCAGCATTGCAACCCATCAGAGTGCTTAGTTATAATATTCCCAAGCTCTGTCGGATGTAATTGGTTACCATAGTGCAATGACTTTAAATTAATTGAATGCGTAATCTCACCGGAATACGGACTCTACGAATGACGGCATTAATTAGCAATTCATGACAACAGTTCTATTGCGTTGATGATAATTTAATTTTAACATAACATGAGGCGATCTTAACTCACACGAACCGTTATCAAAATTGAAGCTAACAACATTCTTCAATTTAAGATTAAAATAGAACCTAAACGTTTAGCTGTGTGGAAAGAAAGTATGCAAAGGTTCTAGCGGCTTTGGGGAAAGTTTTTGCAATGCCATCGATCCAACTGGGGAGATAATTATCCAATTTGTTGCGATTAATTACTTAGACTTATTTCTTGACATGTTTTTGAAACACACTTTTTATTTCCAAAAAAATCTGAACTTTAAAGTCGGCTGTTACCGACTAGGCAATACTCTGTACTGCACTGCATTTAGGAAAACGATATGGGTTCGAGCCCTGAGCTGAGTAAAAGACTTGAAAGAATATTATGAACCAAGGTTTAAGCCGAAGACTGGGTTCAAACCGTAAAAAAATTTTAAAATGTTAAAAAAAACATTTACCTGCTCGTAGGCTCTAAAGTAGTACACACTACATATATACCCTTTATCTTTTGCTTAATGAAGATTCTAATTGAATTTGTTTCTCTCTCCCTGCACACAGAACACCTCCGAATACAACTATCAGAACACGCTGGGACGCCGCTCCCAGCTGGGCGCCTACTACCACATGAACAAGCAGCCCTCGTACACGAACGATCACAGCATCAACAGCCAATATGGCTACAACACGTGGGGCATCTGGCGAGACGGCAGAAATATAGCGCCCTCCACCTTCTCGACCAAAACGCATGCACACTATCCAAAGAACCGATCGTTTTCGATTATTCTGACCACGGCCGCTTTTATAGTGCTCCTCGCCGTCATCTCCATCGCTGGCCTGGCCTTTTACTTTAGCTCCATCAAGGCCACGCTGGAGGATCGTAAGTATCCAGTATTGTTATTTATGATTGATGTGTATTTAAATGTACTTGAATTTCCTTCCAGCTATTTTGGGCTTTGAGGGCTCCTTCCGCATTGCCAAGGGCGATCTCTACTCTACCGGGCTGAAGTTCAACCACACGACCACCTACAAGCAGAAGATCGAGTTCTACAAGCGCTTTGTGGAGCGCGCTTTAACGGACAACGGGCTGCAACCGCTGCGTACGGATGTCTGGGGCTTTGGTGAGGGTCCCCTGATCAAGGTCTCGTTTCGGGTGTTCCTCGACGTGCGCAAGCTGCCACAGTGAGTAGCTGCCAGCTGTTGCAAGCACCCTTTCATGTTTTCCTACGTCTTGCAGAAACATACTCAGCGTGGAGGAGTACATCAAGGAGTCGCTCTACCTGGAGACCTCAGCGACCAAATCGCTCTACCGCTCGCTGCGCCTGGACACCGAGTCCGTGGAGATCAAACGCATTCTGGACGAGCAGGTAGTGCGCTCAGCGGCTATATTAAAGGAGGCAGTAAGTACCAGTTGTAACATAAGACAGGAATACCGCAGATTAAACCCATTTATTTCCACAGCAAACGGTGCCCACCAGCCAGACCCAGCTGGAGAAGCGTCTGATGAAGAAGGGCGCTACCGTTGCGGCCGTACCGGGTGCACAATTGCACAACAAGCCGGCAGGTGTGAGCACAGCGAAACCACGTCCGGCCGCCGCACGTCCGCACTCGCCGGATGACGAGCCGGACGTTGATGTGGAGAATGCTCCAGTTATACAGGGCTCCTTTGAGGGCTCCTTCGAGATAACCAAAACGGATGCGGACATCGCACGCAAGAAGCCGTCGCCCACACGCTCCTATCAGAGCAGCAGCCAGCCACCCAAATCCATCGCGGTGACACCCTACTCGCTGCGCGTCAAGCCCAAAAAGCCCGGCCTGGAAAAGCTGACCACGATAACGCCGCAGAGCCCGACGAGCAGCACCTTCACGGCGAGCACTACCAAGGCGACCACAAGGAAGCCAACGACAACGACCAGAAAAACCACAACAACAACAACAACAACGACGACGACACCCTCAACAACAACATCAACATCAACAACCAGCACAACAACAACAGCTAAGCCCACAACAACCACCACAGTGGCAACCACCCCGCCCAGCACCACCAGCAGCAGCAGCAGCACCTACCCCACGCTGCCGCCGAGCACACCCACCGTTGTGGTGCCCAAGCTGGATGCCAATCTCTTCACCACGTTCCCCATACTGGACACACAGCCCTGGCGTCCCATTCATCGTGAGGTGCCCGAATTGTTGCCGGGTCCGCCGCCTGCGTTCCCCACGAAAACGCTGCCCGGATTGGGTGCACCGACCACGCCCACTGTGAATCATATACCACAACGGCGCATTGATGAGCTGGAGCTGCCATTTATTGGCGATAATCCGACGCCGCCGGCGGCTGCGATGCCTGCGCTGGGCGTCACCCTCGATCCGTACATGTCCATGTCCGGTTTTCGAAATCCGGACGGTAAATTGGATATGCCCGCGCCGCAGGAACAGGACATGCTCTTTTATCACAACTTTGGCAGTCCCATCTACATGCCGGGCACGGAGAACATCGAGCGTTTGGGCGGAGCGTTCGTGGAGCCGCATCCGTTGCCGGTGCCGCTGATCGATGATGTGATCATACCGCCGTTTAGGCCCATCAATCCCACGCTGGGCGGCAACAACAAGCTCCAGTTCAACATCGATGGCAGCAATGAGAAGTTCGAGCATCTCGGCGGCGGCGTCATTGCCAAGAAGCAGGAGAACGCCACCAACCAGGAGGCCAAAGTGGATGCACCGACCGTGGAGAGCACCACACCAAAGCTGGGCACCACCAGCACCACCAACATGGCAATAACAGAATCCACAACACCCGTCAAGCTACAGGTGGGCAATGTGCCGACCATTGCACCAGCTGTGCCTGTCCAGAAACCCACCGAGAACTCCGTGCTGGCCGATACGATTGGTGAGTTCTTCATGGAGCTGCTGAATCTGCCCAAGGAGGAGAACGGCACCAGCACGCCCGAGCCGGAGCCGGAGAGAATAGAATCCCGCATAGAGCCCGAGGAAACGGAGGAGGAATCCGGGCTGGAAGTCCAGGTGGCAAATGCAACGAAACCTAAGCCCAACTTTATGAATCTCAAGGAGCTCATCTTGCAACGCAACTCGGCTACCGCGGTCAACTCCACCACAACAACAACAACAACATCGACAACAACAACAACTCCACCTCCAAGTAGCACCACGAAGAGAAACCGCATCCGACCCAATAGCGAAAGACCCACAATGCTGGACGACTCGAATCTGTTTCCGTCGCACTCCAAGTGGGAGTTTGTGAACAGCTCGGCGCCGGTTAACTTTGGGTACGGCGGCAACATGCGCAAGGTGTTCAACAAGACGCTGCAGGCCTGGGTCTCCGAGGACGTGGACAAGTCGGAGAACCTGACGCTGCACGACATCAAGACGCGCATCAACAATGCCAGCAATATCCAGGACATATCCCTCATCTTTGATACGCTCGCCTCGAAGCTGGGCATTACGCCGAGCGTGCCGATGAAATTTCCGCCGTTCTCGCAGAACAAACTGAAGCACGGCCAGCGCAATGAGACCAGGGTGAAGCTGGTGTCCACAACCACAACCACAGCGTTGCCGCCCCTCGAGAGCGGGGTAAAGAATTTCGTTGAGCTGCCGCTGCAACAGCGCGAACCCTTCATCAAGCCCATGTCGAGTTTTATGGACGACGGATCCACGGAAGTGCTGGGCGCAGCCATTCCGGTTGTTGGGGAGGCGGAAGTTGAGGTCGTGGATCCACTGAAGTACGAGGAACTGCTGAAGACCTCACAGTTTGCCGAGGCAACTTCGACGGAGCCGAGCGCACATCGCTTGGTCACGCTGCTTCCCGTACGCTCCAACTCCGGCATTCGCACGTACAAGCCGGCGTCCGAGGAATTCGAGCCGGAACCGGAATCGCCGCGCAGCCAAACTCAAACGGAGCTGGTCTCGACCGTTCCCAGCAAGCCCAAGTCGAATAGCATACGGCGCAAAAGCAACGCCAATCAGAGCCGGAGATTTTCGCAGCCACCGGCGGAAGCGATTGTCAAGGGTGGCATCAAAGTAACGGTTAAAAAATAACAGTCTCGCAAATAGGGGAAATACAGAATTGATGAGTGCGTGTGGCGTCTATAAAATATTTATTAATAAGTAGTTAATTTAAGTTCATTTAATTAAGTACACAAAATTGACGCGCTTACAAAATCTTGTTCGAAAATTGTTCACGGGCAGCTCCATCGAATGCGAACAATTTTGGAATGATAATTTCTGTAGTAATTTTTTGGCAAGCAAATCGTATTCATTTGCCAAACGTAAGTTAAGACTTTTTTTATTTAATGTATACGAATGTGAAGCTGATGAAGCTCTTCTTTTTATTTAAAACACGCAATAAAATATTTCTTACAGCTGCAGGTTATAAACATTTTGTAGGTTTATAATTAATAAATAAGTTACACTTTAGTCAAAGAGTAATGAATAGTTTAAAATGCGCGATCTTTAAATAAATTACTTGTGAACTATTGAAAATGGAGATTTTTGAAAGAACGTTAAGCCTGGCCTGACACTTATCGATTGCTTTCTTGGCAACGATATATTTGTGACTATCGAAATCGTTTTCAGTGTGTGGGTCCAGCCCTAAATTGTTTCGCCGTCTGTGTTTGTCCAGCCCTGGCAGGTCAGGCATTTCGCGGTTTTGGTTGTGAAAAAAAGAAAACAAAAAGTGGCTCAAGCAATATAAGTTATAAATAATATTAAGAATTATTGTTACTAATTGACTCAACACCATGGGCTGTGCCGAGAGCAAGGATGGCGATGGCGAGACTCAAAACAATCGGAATAGACCAAAATATCGCTCCTGCACGGACGTCTTTTGGCTATGTGTTTACATATTGTTTTGGCTATTTCTGGTAAATATGTTTCATAAATAAAGTGTAGTGTTTTTAATGCTTCAAAGTATAACGCCCACATGCCTGCATGCATCATCGCATTCATCATTTAGATATGTGTAAGCTAAGAAAGTGAAAGCTGCAAAGATTAATCAGACTACGCGATTTTGTGATTGTGATTGTATTTGTGCCAGCGCCGGGGAGGAGAGCGGGGGCTGCGAGAGGTCGCCTCTTAAAACACAGCGTGTGTCGTCATCGCCATCATATGAGTGGAATTGCTAATTTGACTAATGAAAAGCTGGCCACACTACATGATGTGGTCAGACTTTTTGAATGTTGTTTCTGCTTAGACTACGCTTACAAACATATAATTAAGCGAGTCCCTTTTTGATGCCTTTACAAAGAGTATGAATATTTTGTCAGTTAATATGTAACGCATAGCAGAAAGGATCTTCAAATTATTTTTAATAATTACCTAATCATTTTTTTTTTAATTGGGGATGAATTTCTAAAATGCACATGAAAAAGACGACATTTTTAATAAAATGTTAAATTAATTATTAAATTATTAAGTAAATTAGCAACTTAATTTATATTAATTTTTTCTTCAACTAAAAACTTATTACTTATTGTTCATAAGGCTTTGCAAAACCATAAAAATATATAATAATATATATATAATAATATATAATATATAATTTAAAAAAAGAAGGATATTTAGGTATCTGCATTCCGTTTTTTCGCTTTGAAATATGCTTTTGACACGCTATTCCCGTGTCATTTCTTGTCATGCCACTGGCGTGGGCGTTGTCTCCTATACAGTAGCTATATATAATATATATATATATATATATATATATTTACATATAGATTAGATCACTTGTCATATGCTTGCTTTGCTGTGATTAATTTTTTAATAGTACTTGTTTACATATATATCCTATACTATCTATACATTTGCTTATATGCTAAACTTTACATTATTTTCATTTTTCAGATTGTTATCGCGATATTTTCGTTTGTTTTTGGTAATCCGTTGCGTGTCATCAATGGCTACGATTCCTTTGGCAATACCTGTGGCGTTAAGCATAATGAACGCTTTCAGAATTTCCCGTTATCGGGCATGAATACCATTGACAAGCCGGAGCTGTTCTACTTTAACGTTAAGGAGCTGAAAAAGTCCTTAAAGATCTGCGTTAAAACCTGTCCGAAACGCACGCTCAATCAGCCCCAGGAGCTGCTGCAATATTTTACCGAAACTGGCGCCCAATTTTGCAAATATGACTACAACATGGCCCAACTCTCGGCCATATCCAAGGATGACAAAACCTTCAACACGCTGGGTCCATGTCCCACGTTCCCCGTCCTGGAGAGGTAACATATCTATATTCTATACTACAATCTTAACTTGGCTAATAAATTTTTGGATTTTTTTTCTAGTTCCCCTGTGCTGCATCGTTGTGTGCCCAAACAGTCCAGCAAGGAGGTGAAGGAAATGTACAATATGCTCAACAATTGGGATGTGGCCCAACAGTTTCTGGGCGACATTTACTCCACCTGGCATATTATTGCCATTGTCTGCGGCGTTTCGCTGCGTAAGTCCAAAAAAAAATTAAATAGATTATGGATTTTAATAAAATAATTCACAGTTATCTCGATTGCTTTGGTCACCATGATGCACTGGCTGTCCCGCATCGTGTCCTGGCTGATTTGCGTGCTGGTAATCGTGGCCAGCATTGGACTGACCGTCGCCCTGTGGTATGTCTACTATAACATACGCAACAAACCGGATAACGCACAGACCTCACAGCTGGAGGAGTTTCTGCGCAATCAGCAGGCTGTGTTCGCGCTCGCCGTTCTGGCCACTATAACCATGGTGGGTTGTGTTTACCAAACAGCATCATTAATTCATATATTAAATGCATATTTTATTTGCATGGCAGATTATACTTTTGGTCGTCATTTATTTCCTGAAGAACAAACTTTCCGGCTTGGCTGCGCTCTTCGAGGAGGCTGGCATTTGCATGATGAATTTGCCTGGACTCTTGATAGCTCCACTCCTGGCATTCCTGGTGCTGATCGCATTTCTGGCCTTTTGGGTTGTGGTTGTCATTTGCCTGGCTACAGCCACCACGCCGGATCAGAGTCCGATTGCGCCGTTCCACAGCTCAGCGGTGCATCAGCCACTGCCAGGAGCTGCGGCCATGTTGTTGAATCAAACCGCACCAGGCAGCGATGAGAGAAGTAAGCGCAGATTCCTTAATCTATATGCTATAGTTGAGAGCTATTGAACGATGTCGCTGCGTACTTCATAAGCGACTTCGTGGTATTAAATAATCTAGTGCAGCTTCAATCAATATTCATACACTTTATCTGTGATACCCAGGAATACTTCAAATTATTAACCCTGAATATATATTTGTTTATTTAATGTTCATCAAAATCAAAAAACAAAAAAACACTGATTTGGTAAATGTGTAAGTGATATAAATCATCCTTCATGCTTATTTATTTAATGCATGCACCCAATTGGTATTCCTTTTCTATATAGTCTATATCTGTGTATACACTAACATATCTAAATATCTTTTATAACCTTGCCGACCTCAATAAATTCGTAAAATTTAAATTTAACAATCCTTTTAAAATTAAGTTTTGTTTTAGAAATATTGTACATATTTTAAATGTCTGCAAGGGTATTAAATTCTCGGCTCGCCGTGGATATCTTTTCTCTTCTGCCTGAACTTTATGTAATATATATTTCTTTTATAACTTGTATATATATTGTTGTAGTTTTTTCAGGTATATCAAAAACACTTTTGTAGAAGGAAACTAATTATTTTCTATAACTTACACAGCTATTACGCGCATAGAGTATGCGGATGCCGGTGCTCTGCGCAGCATGTTCTGGATCTATGTGGTCGGGCTGATCTGGACGGTTGAGTTCATCTTCGCCTGTCAGCAATTTGCGCTGGCCGCCGCCGTCGCCTTTTGGTACTTTGGCAAGCCGACAACGACGCCAACGGTTTATGCAATTGGCAAATTGATTAAATATCATTTGGGCACGGTGGCCAAGGGCTCCTTTGTGATAACCATATTCAAAATACCGCGTCTGATATTGACCTATCTCTATGCCAAGTGAGTTTTAATGGTGGACTTTTTTAAGTAATTTCAAATGACATTTTTTTTGGTTTCCCCCTCTGCAGACTCAAGAAGGGCGAGGACAAGGGCTCCGAGTGCGCTGCCTGCTGCCTGAAGTGCTGCATTTGCGGCTTCTGGCTGCTGGAGAAATTTATACGCTTCCTCAATCACAACGCCTACACCGTGGTGGCCATTGAATCCATCAACTTTTGCCCAGCTGCGGGCATTGTACGTGCCAGCTCTAAATCACAAAATATTTTGGCTTTATTTGAATATGTTTTATTTATCATATTTTAGGCCTGGAACGCCATGGCCACCAATGCGCTGCAGGTGGCAACGATCAACAGCATCGGCGACTTTATTTTGTTCCTGGGCAAAATTGTGGTTGCCGCACTCTCCGGTCTGCTGGGCATCTTCATGCTAAAGGATAAGCCTGGCCTGAACTTCTACATGGCGCCCGTCATATTGATCATTATATTCTCCTTCTTCATTGCCCACATTGTGCTCTCGCTTTTCGAGGTATGTCGCATGAAATTGCATTGGAAATCTCTTTGATAACTCCTCATCCGTCTTTAGATGGTGGTTGATACTCTGTTTTTGTGCGTCTGTGAGGATAAGACCATAAATGGACGCGCCGGCCGCTGGGCTCAAAGCAATTTGGCCAAATTGGTTGGCGAGGAGCCGCTGCAGCCCGGCGAGGAGCCGCCCATCCAAGTGTACGAGATGATGCCCATCAATAAGCAGCCATTTAGCATAACGCGACTGCCACCAAACGATGCCGAGGTCTCCCCAATGGCGGAGTAAATTCCAATTATAAAGACGCTTTCTTCTATATTCCGTGCTCCCATGAAAAAAACTTCGAAACTCATTTAACGAACGCGCAATTCTGTGACTCTGCTCGTGCCCTCCGTGTGAACAAATATACAAAAAAAAAAAGAAAGAACTTAACGTACAAAACGTAGTGAAAAGTAAAAAGAAATATTAACATATATATATATTTTATAAATCATAAACAAACTGAGGCAAATGCACAATTGTAAACGTATTTATTAAATGTATTCATTTTTTATATATTTATGTATTTATGTAATATGTATTTATTCGTTAATTTAAACGCGAATTAAAAACATTTAAACCTTTTTCACACGTTTTACCTTGGCCTTCCGCTGCTCAATCACCTGTTTAACGGCCTTCATTTGCTTTTCCTTAATCTTTTGTGTTAGCGCCGATTTCGGTGTTTTCTTTTGTTCGGCCTTCTTTTTGGCCTTAAGCGCCAGCAACTTGGCCGTTGTCAGCGGATCCTCGTCTTCGAACAGCTCTTCGTTCTCGAGTCCCTCGTAAGCCTTAACTGGACGCGTTGCCTCCTGTTGCACCTTCTGCTCTACACGATTAACGTATTTATCCTTTGCGGCCTTCTTCAGCATCTGCCGCTGCTTGGATGGACTGACATAGTCGGGATTCTCCCAGATGGCTTTGCCAGTGAACGAGCCATCGAATATCTTAACGGGATTCATGACATAGCGTGGTCCCACCTCGGAGAGGCCACCATCCTCGGATAGGATTTGGAAATTCCTAAACCAGATGCGATTATCCAGGTATGTGAATGTATACACATGATCAATAAACGGCTGACTCTTGGGGTGGTGATTTGGCACTGAAAACGTCTGCACAAAGAGCTCCTTTAGCAGTTTCAGGTGCGGCAACTCGTCAAACTTGGCATCGAAGGAGAGGAGCGGTCGTGAGCCGCGCAGGCAATTTCCAGTTAGCTTCAGTTCAGCCATTGTGTGAATATTCTCAATGAGAAATTTGGCCGATGGACCTGTGGCACCCACCGTGTTGGCCAGCCACATGTACAGGTCCCGTTTGCGGCGACCCTCGAACAACATGGCCTTGTTGCAGTGCTTCATTTCGCACATCTCGTTGACCACCGACAGCGTCTTGGAGCGCTCCATTTTCGACTCGGGACGATGGTGCGGCATCAGTGTCTTAATGTCACGCATGAGGTGCCTGTCGCGATGGCTAATACCACGTGCCGCAAACACCAAAACACGCTGTTTATTTATCCATTTCTCCTGCAGATATTTACATTGAATGCGGATCTGAATTTCGTTCATCAGTTGATGGCACTTACCCTCTTCGGAACAGCCTCATCTGACGGTCGTTGTGCGGGTAGCGGTGGATTCTCATCTAGCGGCACAATCTCCAGCTGCTCGACCTTCTTTTTCTTTTGAAATTTACGACCCATTTGTAGTTATAGCTTCTTTCACAGTTTTAAAATGCGAGCGACCCAAAACAACGTGGAGTTGAAACGAAATAGTGATGTGCGTAACCAAAATACATCGATAAGCAAAAATAATCGAACTAATAAAACAAACAAAACAAATCGTTCACAAACTGAGCGAATTCCGATTTACTTAACATGTTTAACACAATTAACTTAACTCTAATATAAAATATCATAGGTATAATCAAAATTTAATCATCACTATCGCAGCTTGGTTCTGGGCACTGACTGCAACGGCTTTCATTAATGCCATAGCCCAAGCAATAACCACCAACGCATTCGCAGCAGCCGTCATGGAACCACCTGTAGCTCGCTGCACCTGTCTTTTGACAAGTTTGGCGGCACTTGTTCCAAGAAGTGCACTGGTCCAGATACAAAACCGTACAGTTCCGGCCAACATACTGTTTGCCCTCATCCTCATTGTTTATGTGATTGCTGCTGATAGCAAAGGAATATACACGCCAATCGTAGGTGTAACCGTCGTTTGGTGACGATGTCAGCGCCTCGAATAATGCAGTTACGCCCTCAAAGTCCTCCACATGCGACTTTTTCGACATTATAGCCATGTCGCCACGTACGAATGGACAGTGTGTCATCATCGCCAGCATCAGCATTGCAAATCCTTGAATTGCCTTCATTTTGAACAACTTATTGCGACTAACAGCATTATGATCAGTTGGCTGCTTTTATGTGGCAATTTCACACAGGTAGCGCAAATCGTAATCGTGCTGCACAGCAGGCAATCCAGGGTCGACAGGGCATCTGCGCGCCTACCTAAAATAAAGACCCAAAACATTTGCAAGACATTAGTGTTGATAAATGACCCAACTGATAGTTGGCAAAAAAATAAAAACACCGGTATCAATCGATAAGTTCGTCGATTATTTATTCATTAGTATACACAAATACTTCTCTGGTTTTCTGCCATTTTGTATTCGGCGTCTGGTCAGCAAAACAATAACGAAAAAAGCAGAAGTGTCGGAAAAAATTTAATTTACTTCAAACTAACAAAAATAAAAAAACAAAATATGTCGGATTATCGCTCCCAATCTCGTGGCGGTGGACGCGGTCAGGATTATTCGAACGATGACGATCCGCCCATGTCGCGACTGTTCATAATATGCAACAAAGCACACACCGAGGAAGATTTTCGCGAGGCGTTCGCTCCCTACGGCGAAATCGAAGATATCTGGGTGGTTAAGGATAAGCACACACAGGAGAACAAGGGTATCGCCTACGTTAAATTCTCAAAAACCTCTGATGCCGCCAAGGCGCAGGAACAAATGAATGGCAAAACGATTGGAAAAACCGATAGAACCCTCAAAGTTCTGGTCGCTGCAAAGTAAGTGACCTGGCACAATTTATTGCTGACCTCAGCAATTTTTGTAAGTTGTTGCTTTTCGATTTTTGCAGTCGTAATCAGGGCTCAAACAAATCGGAAAACGAGCAGGAAAAATATGTGCGCTTGTTCATTGTGATTCCAAAGACCGCCACGGAGGAAAATATACGCGATGAATTTTCCCAGTGGGGCGAGGTGGAGAACGTCACAATTGTACGGGAGAAGAACAATGGCAGTCCCAAGGGTTTCGGCTATGTGCGCTTCACAAAGTAAGTATTCTAGAGAGGAAATTGGGTCCTTTGTATGTCGTGGATCCTTTGGGGAACATCCTCAGATACTACCCTTAATTGACCATAGGATCTGGAAGTTATGACTTTTGGTTTTAAACAGAATACCTAATTTATGCAATATCTATCACCTCCACCTTTTATAATTATATTTACAATTTTCCGCTTTTAGATTCTACTATGCAGCCGTGGCCTTTGAAAATTGCTCAGCCAAATACAAGGCTGTTTTTGCCGAGCCCAAAGGCTCGACGCGCACACAACGTGACCAGTATGGTCGTCTCGCTGATGATAGTCCCGTCTATCCATCGGG
The DNA here is from genome assembly GCA_004143825.1 of Drosophila micromelanica. Lineage (NCBI taxonomy): Eukaryota > Metazoa > Arthropoda > Insecta > Diptera > Drosophilidae > Drosophila > Drosophila micromelanica. Next base: position 19,390 of record SCDY01001176.1, read on the forward strand.
ACGCGGTGGTTCCAGTTATAATGGTGGTGGCAGTGGCGGTGGCGGAGGCGGCGGAAGTGGCAGTTTTAACAACGATTGGAATGCGTCAGTAAACAGCGACATGTCCGCATTTCTGCGCATGCAGAACGTGCCCGTCCCACAGCCCACATGCCTCGAGGTGACGGTCAGTAATTGTGTTAATCAGGATCAGCTTTGGCGTCTGTTTGACATAATACCCGGTCTGGATTACTGTCAAATTATGCGCGAACGTAAGCAGAAAATTTATTATGTCTAAACAATTATTTAAAAACTTTGTTTTTAATCGCAGATGGCCCTCGCACAAATGAAGCCGTGGTGGTGTACGATAATCCAGAAGCTGCCATATATGCCAAGTAAATTATATATATTTATTTTTAATTATTAATGACTAACATTTTTTTTGGTGCACAGGGATAAACTGCATGGCCTGGAATACCCTATGGGCGAGCGCATAATCGTTAAAGTTAATGGCATGAGCTCAGCTCGGATGGACACCTCGTTTATTGACAGTCAGTTTTAATTTTTATGAATTTAAACAAATTTTAACCTGGTACTATTTCAGAGCGCACCAAAAAGGATGCCATTTGTAATGTGCCGTTGCCCCCAACACAGCCTTTGGCATCGCCGGACGCACAGGTTGCCCAGCGGCTCTTCATTGTTCTCGCAGCGGTAGCAATTAAATATATTTAAGATTAAGCCAACAAGTGCTCATATTTTTCTTTGTTATTATTTTAGAATCTACCACATTCAATACTGAAAAACATTTTCTCCTGCTGGAAGGGACTTATTGATGTGTATTTGTTGCCCAACAAGAATTGTGGATACGTCAAGTATTCGGAACGTGAAAGTGCCCAAAAGGCTATTGCCGTTTTGAATGGTGCCGAAATCTGTGGAACCAAAATAAAGGTATAAAGCAAAAATACATTTAAGACATTTACTTACAAAACTTCATCCTGAAATGTTGTCCTTAGGTCATGGAAGCTGAGGAGCGCAGTGGCTCTGATGGTGATGATAGCGGTCGAAAGCGATTGCGGCGCAATTAAGTGTAAGTATATTGTCATAATACTGATTTTTATGTATCTATATTAATGTAGCCATAGTTTTGGATTGAGTTTTTCGCCTGGTCTGAGGTAAGTTTTTAATGATAGTGCAAATTCAAAAAACTAAAAAAAAAAAGAGTGCTGCTGTACTATAAACAATATATAGACTTTTCGCAATTGTTCAGACTGCTCAATTACAAATTAGCTAGTTACTACCGATCTGTACTAAACTCAACGCCCATTCAGCGATCTGACCTGATCCCTGCCATCGACCACGAACATAATAAGCAAAACAATTTTTATCTTTCTATTTTCACAGACCCACTGACAACATTGTACTTAACAGAGAACATTATGTACGAGTAGTTTACTTAAAAAAAAAAAAAAAAAAACAAATAAACAGTTCAATTATAAACAGTTCAACTGACGCAACAACCGCCCAAAAAACACTACGGAATCAACCAGTACCAGAACCACACAGAGTGAAACAGACACGGTACACGGAAACAAGAAATACCAACCAACCAATAACCAACCGTACAATTGACTGGTTCAAGTGCGCTGTAGTACTGAGTACCCATGTATTATATATACACACATATATATATATATATATCTATAGATAAAGACCGGACCTAAACGGAGCCAACTAAACCGCAATGATTGTTAAATCAAGCACTAACGGGACTATTGTATCAATCGCATTACCGTTACTCAAAACCAAGAAACTATATACATAACTGAACTCTTTGTACAATTTACTAACGTATTCCGACAAAGATAAGAATATATATATTCAAAAGCATAACTTACGGATTGTAGATTTTTCCCACAGAAATAATCCAATCAATTATGACACAATTAAATTAAAACACAACTCTATGTAAAGCTCTTAAATCGATATTAATAAACGAAATTACCAAATAAATTACTCGTTTTGCTAATTATTTAACGCTAACTTAAGTTTAAATTGAGATATGCTTTTTGAAATTTATGCTTGGCGCAAATTGCATTTCGATTAAAATAAATCGCTTGAAGCACTTACAAAAGCATCGATTAATAAAAACACTCATTTACAGACATCGATACTATCGATAGATCCGATTTCTAATTGTAACCCTGAAAACTCACACAGCAGCTGTTCATTCGGAAGCCTTTGACAGTTGGTTCTGTTTTGTTTTGGTAAATTGTGTAAAAAATATTGCTTGAAAAGCGCGATTAAACATAAAAATAACCAAAAATGGATCCCGCACTGCTTCGCGAACGCGAGGCGTTCAAAAAACGGGCAATGGCCACTCCCACGTAAGTCATTTCAACATCCATAATGCACTTTACTGCAATTGTCTTTTTTTATAGAGTGGAGAAGAAAAACCGTCCGGACAGGGCGCCTCCACCACCCCCTAGAGATGACTCCCAGAAAAAAATGCGACCACCAACAGCACCAAAGCTTGATTCATCCACGTAAGTTGCCGTCTGCCGTCATATCGAGCTCACATGCCCACAGAACATGGCTCCTCCTTCCTGCAGATACAAAACGATGTCGGGCAGCTCACAGTATCGATTTGGAGTCCTGGCCAAAATAGTAAAGTTTATGCGCACCCGGCATCAGGATGGCGATGATCATCCCTTGAGCATTGAAGAAATTCTCGATGAGACCAATCAACTGGATATTGGGCAATCTGTAAAAAATGTAAGATCTGTAGGAAAATCCTTCGCCTACGTTCTGTACTCTAATCCTTGCTCCCATTCGTATTACAGTGGCTCTCTGGTGAGGCGCTCAGCAACAATCCGAAAATTGATGTCACACCCGATGGCACAAAGTTTAGCTTTAAGCCCGTCTACAAGATCAAAGATGGTAAAAGTCTGATGCGACTGCTTAAACAGCATGATTTAAAAGGCCTCGGCGGCATATTGCTGGAGGACGTGCAGGAATCCTTGCCGCACTGTGAGAAGGTTCTGAAAAATCGTGCTGCAGAAATTCTATTCATCATACGTCCCATAGATAAGAAGAAGATATTATTTTACAATGATCGAACCGCAAATTTTACAGTGAGCACCAAGTTCGAATTAACTTTCTATTGGCTTACTAAACTAATATTTCTTTGCAGGTGGATGATGAATTTCAAAAGCTGTGGCGTTCGGCAACTGTTGATGCCATGGACGATGCCAAAATCGATGAATACCTCGAAAAGCAAGGTGACAAACAACACCCACTTGACAAGGCCATATACCCTAGCTTAATGTTTCTATATATACAATTTCAGGCATACGTTCGATGCAGGATCATGGCCTCAAGAAGCCGGTACCCAAACGGAAGAAGGCGGCCAACAAAAAGCGACAGTTCAAGAAGCCCAGAGACAACGAGCATTTGGCAGATGTCTTGGAAACATATGAGGACAACACCCTAACACAGAAGGGCGCAAATCCCACACAGTAGACCACTATTTGAATGTGCTCCGATTAGGCAATAAAGTTTATGCTAAGTTTAATACAAGTTAACTTGTGTTTAGGCCCAAACCAAATCATATTAAGTACCAATACTTCAAACCTTATAAGATAGGCTAAAATAGTATGGGTATAAATTATAAACTACCGATTTCAATGGGGAATTACTTTATACGCGTGCGAAATCTTATAAAATAATTTTTTATAAAAGCTTTTTGTTTTTCAAGAGACTTTTCTCGGCAATTCAGAGTGCATTACAAACTGCAAAATCTTATCGAATCGAAATAATCAGGAAAAAATGTGTTTCCTGTTCATATTCATCTTTTATCATGGTTTTGCCTCTAGCTTATTTCTGCATTTGAATCTGTACACAAATTTGTTGGTCAAAAGTCAAGTTCTTTTGTTTTTGTACAAAATTGCTAAAAATGTTTATAAATATTTTAACAAGATTTACAAGCCCCCTTTTTGCTATCTGCCCGTTGGTCTTGCATTTAAAAATACGACTTGTCGAACGAGAACGATAGTTAAAAGCAAATGTGTGTAATCTCCTAGTGGGACATAACTGTATATTAATAAATGAGCAAAGCAGGTATGTGTGTGGGTGTGTGTGTGTTTGCAATCGCAAGCAATCGATTTTAAGTGCTGGCGAACCGATAAATGGGCCGCGAAACAAAACATTGCCGTCAGTTGACGTTAAAGCGCCTTCCAATCAGGTTGCTGCCGAGCAACTAGCGCCACAAACGGGATCTACCAGAAACCCGTTTAATTTCTTTTTTGTTTGTTCGTTTTGATTATTCCCTGCACGTCTCTCGTAGCTGGCTGGCAGCAAAAATAGTTTCACTCGAACGCGAAGAGAATGAGGTGTGCTGTGTTCGCGTTGACCGCTCTGCTGGCCTTTGGCTTTGGCCCAGAATCTGGAGCGGCTTCAGGTGCCGAGTAAGTCGTAATACAAATCTTATGAAGCAAATCAATTAAATCAGGTATTCTAATTGCAATTTCTAAAATCTATTTTTTCTCAGTGATTTGATATACGGTTACGAGTGCAGCAAGGGACGCTGCCACAAGGTCGAGCTGAGCGAACAGAATTTCGCGCATGCAATCAGTTTGTCCGTCTGCCGGCTCTTCTGTGGCAGCGAGATTGGCACGCTCTGGCCGAGGCCGACGGGCGAGGTGCGCCTGGAGCCGCTGATGCGGCAGGTGGACATCTCGTCCATTGAATTGCAGCTGCCGGGCGTGGCCAAGAAGGAGAAACTCTGGCTGGCAACGGAGCAACGTTGGCTGGACCAGCTGGATGCCAAGATACCCAATCGGAGGAGCTTGAAAGAGGGCGGCTATCAGCTAAATATCGTGGTCAGCACCGCGGACAACGGGGCGCCGCCCACGCGCCTCGAGTTGGACACGGATGAGAGCTATGTGCTCAACATTGGCGCGGACAGCGCTGGCCTGGTTGTGGCCAACATCACGGCGGACAATTTCTTTGGGGCCCGTCACGCGCTGGAGACGCTCAATCAGCTGATTGTGTACGACGATATACGCCGTGAGCTGCAGGTGACGGCAAATGCGACAATTAAGGATGCGCCCGTCTACAAATGGCGCGGCCTGCTCCTGGACACATCCCGCAACTACTACTCCGTGAAGGCCATCAAGAGGACGTTAGGTAAACAGGGATGCACTTTAAAGGAACTTGACTCTCACAATTGCTCTCTTGCAGATGGCATGGCCATGGTTAAATTAAACACTTTCCACTGGCACATCACGGACTCGCACAGTTTTCCGCTGGAGATTAGCAAACGGCCGGAGCTCGCCAAACTGGGCGCCTATACGCCCAGCAAGGTCTACACCCACACCGATGTGGCGGACATAGTTGAGTAAACATTCGAACAAAGCAATTTATAAACTTGGCTAAACCGGATTTGTTCGCAGGTGGAATACGGTCGGGTGCGCGGCATACGGGTTATGCCCGAGTTCGATAGTCCGGCGCATGTGGGCGAGGGCTGGCAGCACAAGAACATGACCGCCTGCTTCAACGCCCAGCCGTGGAACAAGTACTGCGTGGAGCCGCCGTGCGGCCAACTCGATCCGACTGTGGATGATATGTACAATGTGCTGGAGGATATATTCAGCGATATGTTCAAGCTGCACGATCCGGATGTGTTTCACATGGGCGGCGACGAAGTGTCCGTCGCCTGCTGGAACAGCAGCGCCAACATACGCAACTGGATGACCCAGCGTGGCTGGGACCTCAAGGAGGCCGACTTTATGCGCCTGTGGGGCTACTACCAGACCGAGGCACTCAGCCGGGTGGATCGGGTGGCCAACAGCTCACGCACTCCGATCATACTGTGGACCAGCACGCTTACGGAGTCGCCCTACATTGATGAGTACCTGGATCCGGCGCGCTACATCATCCAAATCTGGACCAAGGGCAGCGACCAGGTGATCCAGAAAATTCTGAGACGCGGCTTTCGCATCATCATTTCCAACTACGATGCCTTGTACCTGGACTGCGGCGGCGCTGGCTGGGTGACCGATGGCAACAACTGGTGCTCGCCGTACATTGGCTGGCAGAAGGTGTACCAGAACAATCTGACCCAGATCGGTGGCGACTATACGCATCATGTGCTCGGCGCCGAGGCGGCCATCTGGTCGGAACAGATCGATGAGCACACATTGGACAATCGTTTCTGGCCACGCGCCAGCGCACTGGCCGAACGCTTGTGGTCGAATCCCGTCGAGGGTTGGCGCGCCGCCGAATCGCGTCTGCTGTTGCATCGCGAACGCCTGGTGGAGAACGGCCTGGGCGCCGAGGCACTGCAGCCCCAGTGGTGTCTCCAGAACGAAAACGAGTGTCCCATTGACGCGTATGCACCATAGATAGATCTGTTTATGCGTAGATCTTAGCTTTAGCTTTGTCAAACTGTACAATCTGTTAATATTTGTAGATGCGGTCAGCGCAGCGCAGGGCTTCCGCTTGCCAGGCAACTGGACCTGCTCCTCGCTGGCATCCTTCTATGTGCCTGCTACAATAAACAACACTTGAAAGTGTGCGAGCGATGCTTTATCGTTTAATAATAATATGAGATTATATTTGTGATGACCCTTCAGGTTATTAACCTTAACTTCATTCCTTCTTTTGTGGTCTATGAATACAAGTATGTGGGCGTGTCTATTATGTAAATGTGTGTATATATAATAATTTCTAAGAGGGCCTGATTTACTCATTCCAATCCTCCTCGTTGCGGCCAAACTTGTACACCGAGCTGCCCAGGAATATGAAGACATTTTGTAAAAGCAACGCCACGCCCAAACTGGAATCCTTTTTCTCTGCGTGCACAAAGTACAATTTTAGAAATATAATAAATTGGGTAAATCACTTTGTTTACCATTGTTAATGAAATCATCGATCATCACCCAAATGGCGGCAATGATTGACGCAAAGCCAATTACGAAGCCAATCATTAGCCAGATTTTGGCGATCCTCGCGCCCGACTCCGAGGTGTTATCTTCGGAAATCTACAAACACACAACAACAGTGAGTCACTTTTCTTTGTTCACATATATATATATATATATGTGTGTCGCTTACATGTTCGCCCTTAACGGTATTTATCATGCAGAAGCTAATGGTGCTGAATATGCCTATGAATACATGTCCTGTCGTTATCTGATAATGAGTATCTCCGGCCATGGCATCGATTATTATCCACCACCCTGCAAAGAACTGGGCAAAAAAAAAACAATCATGAATTGCGCATTCCGGCTGGCAGTGTACTCGCCACCTACTAGTAATCCGGCCGCCAGGGCCGCATTTTTATTCCTTGACGTCTCGTTTGTGAACCAATCCGTAATATTTTCCAGCAGAGTCATTGTTAATTTCGTTTGTGAATTGTTTTTGTTAAAAAAAATAATAGACTTGTCTCTGAATACTGCACCTGTATAAATTATCGAATGTATCGATAATCGACCAGCTATCGTGCATTCACAATAGGAAGCGCAACAGCTGTTTATGCGCTATTGTCTGTAGCCCTGGTGATAATTCGGCAGCAGCGGGTGACAACTCTATTTGCTAGCACGTGTGACCCAAGCGGCGTAAACAAATTAATTTCATAAGAAAAATGAAGAAAAAACCGGTGGAAATTGTCAACGACGAAGCAGACAGCAATGCAGACGAATCAGCGGAATCGGACAACGAAAGCGAACTAGATTTGGCGGCCAGCGCAACAGAATCCGACGACGATGATGTTGACAACTCGGAAACGGATGAAGACGACGAAAATGTGGAGACTGGGCGCAAAACGAGAGCAGAACTCATCGAAGAACAAATCCACAACAAATACGAGCAGCTAAAGGGCACACGTCTCTATGTGCGCTTCCCCCAAAAACTGCCATTGGACGAACAGGAGTTCGAGACAAAGGTGAAGTCCCTGCATCCGCTGATCGCCAAGGCGGCGAAGCCCCGTCAGAAACATGCGCGTTTCTGCCTCGTGGAGTTCAAAACGCAGGACGATCGTGATGCAGCCCTGGAGGACATTATGAAGTCCATCGAAAGCGATGCGGATTTTAAGGGCATATTTGTGTCGCTGCCCAAAACCGATTCCGATGAGTTTGTCAACGAGCTTGTGGCGCGCAAACAACAATCGCTGGAGAAGAAGAAGACGAAGATCCTGCTGAAGCGCGCCAAGAAACAGATGCAGCGCAAGGAGACCTTCACCTCGTCCGTTGTCATCACCAATCTGCCCAAGACGACATCGGTGGCACAAGTGCGCAAACTCTTCGAGAACGCCGTCGATATACAAATCAAGCCCGGCAAGGGCAAATTCCGGGACTTTGGCGCTGCCACCGTCACCCTGCCCACCACGTTCGATGCCCGCAACGCCCTCAAGCAAGATCTGAGCATTGGCGGCACCAAGCTCACCTTACGCTTCAACACGCAACAGCAGAAACGACGTTCGAAGAAGAACCTGAAGCGGAAGGCAACCGGAGAGGAGCTGCCCAAGATCAGCAAGCATAAAGAGGCGAAGAAAGCTGTAAAGGCGGAGTAGACAATAGATTATAGACAAAGAAACTATCTAGGAATAACCTATATACCTAATGTGTAACTAAATTTTTATAAAAGCTGCATTGTTAAAGTGTTAAATAAATCAGGTTTAACTCAAGATTAAATATCCTTGCAAAGATATAAGATTTTACTAAAAGAAACTTGCATTTTTTTATCGAAATATATAGGCAATATTTATTTGTTATATATTACCATCAATTGCCAAGGGTAATCCGAATATCTTTAAAAACACCCACTGTGGCTCGAACCTACAAACATTGATAAATACATATGTACATATATAATTACTGTTTGCAAATAAGAGACAGCGTGATGTCAAGTTTCCTTAAGAAATCATAAAGCTCAAGGCTAGTTCGCTTGACAACCGGGAGACGAATATAGATATATATATTGACAGAGCTCTTTCAGTTGCTGATAAAATAAAATTTTGATACTTAATGAATTTGACCCAAATTTACATCAATTATCGAGAAACAAATCAAAATCGCCATCAAATTAAATTTTAAAATATTTATTATCGTACACGATATACATATACATACATAGCTTTAGATAATTTTTTAATAAGCCGCTTGAGTGTTACTGGATATACATAGGTTGTTCACTAAGCTTATATATATATATACATATATATATGGTATATATGTAATTGAGATTAGTTTGTGCACAGGGATTGTGGGATTCAGTTTGTATGTAATATGTACTTCCAACGATAAGTGTGGGGACTTTTATAATTCATATGTGTTGTTCAGTTTTTCAAATACAAAATATTCAACATTCGCGTATAGTTTATATGTATGTATTTATGTTTGTATAGCTCACAGTAGTTGTTTGTTGCCTTCTGATATCTGTATGTAGATCTGTCACATATAACGCAAAGGGGATTGAGGGGAATTCCCCGTATAGTTGGTTTTACTATCGATTTTCTTCTTTTGTTCGCGCTTGCATTAGTAGATAAATTTTATCAGAAAGTTAATCAGCTTTATATAGATTAGTATTGAAAAAATGCGAATCGTTTTCTTTTTTGTTTTTTTTTTTTTTTTTGTGAAAGCGGATTAGAATGGGAAAATGTGTGTTCATGTTTAGCTCTTTGAAATACTCGCAGTTACATACATTAAATACTCTTAATTTACTACAATGAGTTTTGTTTTTAGTTTAGTAAATGTTTTTCTTTTTGTAAATATAATCAAAATTTATATCTATCTGCGCTTCGTAGCCGTTCTTAATTCATTTTCTTCACCTAACTTCAGTACCGCGACATTTCCGACAGTCTCACATATTTGCTGTTATTGTTGTAGTACATACTTTCATTTTGCATTATACCGATTAATACACATAAATACATATATATATATTTATATTATATATAAATTGTTTTCTCTTTTGTTTTTTACTCTTTTCTCCCTACACAAGCTAAAAGGGCATTCAGATTTAATAAGGCGTTGAACATCCGCTTAGTTCGCTGATTAAATGAACAGCAAAAACCTTGAATTGTATCTCATAAAAGCCATTCGAAATGTATATTTTATACATATATTTGTATATATAGTAAATATAAAGGAATATGTATAGCTGATAAGGTGAATGCGCAGCCTGTTCGGGGACTCAATTTGCGATAACTCGAAGAAAATGATTTAAACATTGAAAGTTGAGAGCTAAATAGAGTTTTGAAAATTTCCTTTGTTTTTTTATAGAGATTATCGGGGTTCTTTGGATAGTTTCTGTGTGTGTGTATTATTTTTGTATTTGTAACCCGAGATAAATTACGTGTGCAGCAGCCGATCTCTCGCCGATGGTGAATTATTTTGTATGGTTGAGTGTGTGGCCTGTGTGGGACCGGCCAGCGGATGATGTGCAGCAGCAGCAGCAGCAGCAGGTGGTGGAGGTGGTGGCGGTTGCGCTGGCGGCGAACGCAACGGAATTGATGGCTGAACAAAGCGCACACGTTCGGCATCCGTGGCGGGATTGTTCACAGCCGATGCACCGGCTGCTGCATTGAACGCCGACGTAAACGCTGTGGCGGCTCAAAGAGTGTGGTAATTGCGCTCATTGCGTGCCTTGTAGAATTTGTAGGCGACCAGGCCAATGGCCAGCAGGCCCAAGGTCAGCACAATGCCCCCTATGAATGAGGAGCCATCAAAGTGGCCGCATGGCACCGGCGCCGGCTTCTCTGTGGTGGTTGTCGATGGCGCTGGTGTGCTGCTTGTTGTTGGTCCAACGGTTGTGGAGCTCGTTGGTGCCGGAGTGGTTGTTGTGGTTGTTGTTGTTGTTGTGTTTGGTGTGGTTGGTGTAACTGGTGTAGTTGATGTAGTAGGTATAGTTGATGTGGCTGGTGTAGTTGGAGGTGTTGTTGGGGGTGTTGTTGGTGGTGTTGTTGTTGGTTTTGGTGTTGTTGTTGTTGGCGGCGGCGTTGGTGGCAAGGTTGGCGGCACTGGCTTCACCGTTGTTGTAGAATTATCATCGGGCACCGGCACTGTTACAGTGATGGGCGCATCAGTAGGCGCACTTGTAATTCCAGTTGCTAAAAGAAATATACACACACAAACATATACGTATATAAAAATTGTATAAAGCAATTCATCTGGGCTCAATAGAAAGTTCTTTATGTTGAAATCTTACACACACACGCGCGCATATACACAAATATATATATATATGTACGTTTATGCAGACGAGTGTGGCATTTAAAATTCCAATACAGGCAAGCACACATACACACGCATGCATGTATAAATTTGTTGTTCACTGCAGGAAGGCAGGCACACACACACACACATACATACTCTCACAGTTAAATAAAATTCGTTGTGGCACTCTTACCTTCTTCTCCACCGCCTCCCGGATGACAACGGTACGAGGCAAACAGTCCGACAAACAGACATAATAGCAAATATTTGGCCTGCAGCTGCATTTTATACGCTTTTTAATGGTAAATTGCACGGGCGCCGATTAGCTTGTTTACTTGGTATTTTCGAGAATTGTGTCGCTTGACGTGTTAGTTAATTCTGTTGCATACACAAAAAAAAGGAAAAGAAGTCGGTGAAAAACCAAAATAATCAGCCAAAAGTATAGCAGCAAATGACTTGTGTCTAAACCAATCGGTTCCAGTTTTGCAGCAAATCTTTAGCAACTTTTTAACTTACATGTTCCACTTACCAACAGAAACTGCAACGCGCAATTAGCGAATGATTAATAAAAATCCAATCGAACGAATCACGAACAGATTTTTTTTGTAGCTGGGCTGACACAGCGCGCAAGGTTGCACTTCTCGCGATAGCGATATTAATAATGCACGACTATCGTTTATCGATGGCGCATACATTGCTGCACACACGCAACGGTCACACTAGTCACACACACTGACTCAGACACTGGCTTTTTCCAATTGCTGTATGGGAGCGGATTTAGATAAAAAAGAAAAACGCGTTAATATCGTGCAATAACCAAAAATGACATCCTACGTACGCGCTATGTACGATTTCAACGGCGAGCCCGGCTCGTCGGAACTGTCAATTGTCACCGGCGACATACTGACTGTCACCAGGAGCGATGTGGGCGAAGGCTGGTGGGAGGGCAAAAACAGTCGAGGCCAAATTGGGCTCTTTCCCGCGGCCTACGTGGAGGTGATGTCCGCCGCCGAGGCGCGACAGTTCACCACCGGATCGGTGGACACAAGCGCCCAGCCGCCGCCCGATCCCTTCGACATGCCAGCGCCGCCCCGATACGATCAGACGGCCGATGACGACAACGATAGCATTTGGTCGGACAGCGATGACAACGAGACCTACTCGGAGATAGCGCCAGCGGGCGGCAAGACGGGTGCGGCAGCGGGAGCGGCACGCACCGGCGGAGGACTGACGCATTCCGCCAGCGATTACGACAACAGGCATCTGCCCATAGCGCCCAACGAGGATGGCATATCGCTGAATTCGGCGGCGACGGGCGCCAGCGCCGCCACCATTAAGAAGGGCATGTTCGCCAAGAGCTCCGATTCCTACATACTCGGCCTGTCCAGCACCAAGGAGCGGATACCCGAATGCGAGCTGGCGTACATAACACAGGTGGAGGACTCCATATATCAGTGGACACAGAATCATTCGCCCTACTCCGTCATCGTGGCCAGTCCCAAAAAGGAGTCCAAATTCAAGGGCATGAAAACGTTTATTGCCTACCAGCTGACGCCTAGTTTCAATAATATCTCCGTGAGTGTATATATATATATATTCAATAATATTTGCAGTTATTTACGGCCGATCAACGACTCATTCAGTTTTACTTAGATATAAACCCCCCTGAATTGTGTGTGTAATGATAACACTGTGCAACAAGTTGCAGTTTTTATGCACTTCCAATTGGAATGCGTCACAAATGTTTCTTCACTATAATATTAAATATTAATACTTTCACATTAAAAACAACTTTTTGATCTTAAAAATTATACATATTCCTAATCAGAACCAATATTAATACTTTAACAGTTAAAAAGAGATTTTTTAAGCTTAAAAATTAGAAATATTCCCAATCAGAATCAATATTAATACTTGAACATTTAAAAGTATCTTTTTGATCTTCAAAATTAAAAATATTCCTAATCAGGATCAAGAGTCTATGTTAGTTACTATCCAAACTTTTCTCAATTTTAAAGCTATCTTAATTAAATTTTTAGTTTCGTCATTTTGTTGCATTGTGTTGGAATCGGCTGGATCGGACTACTATAGCATATAGGGAACAATCGGTCGTTAAATGTATATTAATATTAAATAATATTTTTATAAGGTATCAAGTTTTTTCAATCAAGAGCTAGAACGCTATTTTGTTGCACAGTGTTATTTTAATGCTGTGAGTTGTAGTTTGAAGTTGAAGTTGCGAGTTCAATTGGGGGCAAACAAAGGGGCATCTCTGTGTGTGTGTCTGTGTGTGTGTGTGTGTGTGTGTGTGTGTGTGTGTGGCAACTGTTTTTGTTATTGCTGTGACTCAGTGTTGGACACTCGGCTTCGTTTCTGTGTCACATTTCGTAATTGAATTTCTATCTAATCTGGCCGTTGTTCTTTTTGTTTTCCGTTCGGAGCGCAGGTGTCGCGTCGATATAAACACTTTGATTGGCTGCACGAGCGGCTGGTTTATAAGTTCTGTTTGATACCGGTGCCGCCGCTGCCGGACAAGCAGATCTCCGGACGCTATGAGGAGCAATTTGTGGAGCATCGGCGCGTCCAGCTGCAGGAGTTCGTCGACTGGGTCTGCCGGCATCCGGTCATCTCCAAGTGCGAGGTGTGGTATCATTTTCTGACGTGCACTGACGAAAAGATCTGGAAGTCGGGCAAACGGAGAGCCGAACGGGACACGTATATGGGCGTTAACTATTGCCTGGCCATCTCGCCGCCGGACAAGACTCTGCTGTCCTCGCGGGTGGACGTCCAACTGGAGAGCGGCACACAGTTCATCCACAGCATGGACGTGGCCATACGCAACCTGAACAACATAGCCAACGACATGGCCAAGCGTTCGCTAGCCCAAAGCAAAAAGGAATTCCAGCGCATCGGCGACGGCCTCTCCGATCTGGCCAAATCGCTGTCCATCGACGAGCGACGGGCGCCCACCCGGAACGGCGTCCCACTCTCGGAGAGCGTCGGTCGCATTGGCGGCATTTACATTGGCATTGGCCAGATGTTTGGCGATCAGTCGAAACAGGACTGGATACCGCTGTCCGATCGGTTGCATATCTACAGGTGAGACTGGCATGCATATATATATATAAATTAAATTGCATTGCATTTTACAGAGGCGTCTTGAACTGTTTTCCGGACATCTTCTCCACACACAAGGGCGCCATACAGAAGCGCAAGGATTGCGAGCGCGCCACCGCCGAGGGCAAGATGAGCAATGGCCAGCTGCAGGAGGTGAACCGGCGCACCGATGTCATCTCCTATACGGTGCTAGCCGAGCTGACCCACTTCAAGACCGAACGGGATACGCATCTGAAGCAGACGCTGAAATCCTTCATTGCCGAACAGATCAAGTTCTATCAGGGCGTGGTCGCACGACTTCAGGAGGCACATCGCCAGATTGAATAGTTGGCTGGTCATGTGGAATCACGGTTCAACGGCTGGGAGCACAACAGGCACAAGCACAACTAAATATTTAAAAAAAAATAGCTGAAAACATTCGCACGCACGCGCATTTCAAATGCTTTAACAAAAACAAAACACAAAATTTAAACTAAAAAATCAACAAAAAAAGAAAACTTTTTTTAATTAGATGTGGTTTGAACTAAAACTATAAACTTAATCAATAATTTTGTTTTTAAGTAAAAAAAAGTTGCGTATTTATACAGAAATTAACATTTATACAAATACATTTATACATATATATATATATACATATAACTATACACCGAAATTAAAATATATAAATATATATTTATACATATAAAACTATGTTATTTTGCATTACAGTAGAATTTCTACCCCGCTAAATGTATCTAAAACAAGCTGTGTCTCATTATTAATTATTCTAAAAACCGCAATATATGCTTTTTATTATTTTTAATATCGGTTATGTACAATTATTTTGATTTTATTAAGTTAAATGTATAAAAAAAACTAACTCAGAAAGTAAGTTTGAATATTTGTCCAAAAGTTGTGCAATTTCCAATTCCAATTTTCGAATATATTCCGGTTTCCAATATTTTTTACTATATATACTTTATGTAAAAATTAAAATTGCAAAAATATTCAGTAATCAGAGATCTGTAAAAAGCTAGCTATTAAAAAGAAGAAAGAACAGTATTAGAATACTCAACATCCGAAGATTAGATAGTCTAGCAGATAAGATAATATAGATATTTAGGCAGGTAATCCTCTTTCAAACAACAGTAGCTTTTTTTGATCACATGCTAAATCATATTAATTTATGGTTTTAGCATAGTTTTTGCTTATCAAGTTATTTAAAACCAAGTAAGAACGCTGCAAACGGGTGTAACCGACAGCGCAATACACGTGGACAGGGTAATGAAAATAATAAAAAAAATTGTTAAAAAATTGGTAATATATTTGAAATTCAGGATAAATTTAGAGGACAAATCATGATCAAAATGCCATCAATCATGAAAATCGGTTCAGTTTTGATAATTTTTTTTGAAAATTAACAAGGGTCCCCCCTTGTGATTTTTTCAAAAAATCCAAAAAAAAATTTATTTTTAAATATGCATATATTTTAAATGTAGAATCAATCTGGAGGACAAATCATGATCGAGAAAATCGGTTCAGTTTTGATAAAGTTATACGAGTTGAAGTATGGGAGCTATGGATCCAAGAGCTTTACTTTTGTACATTTTGGCATGATTTTTGACCAAAAATTTGACCCCCTCAAAATCACCTTTAATTTTGTTTTTTATACTAATTATGGCACCCACAATCGATTAAAAACATAAATTTTGAAAAAAATTTTTTTTGAAAATTAACAAGGGTCCCCCTTGTGATTTTTTCAAAAAATCCAAAAAAAAATTTATTTTTAAATATGCATATATTTTAAATGTAGAATCAATCTGGAGGACAAATCATGATCGAGGTTCAGTTTTGATAAAGTTATACGAGTTTGAAGTATGGGAGCTATGGATCAAAAAGTTATTTTGTCAATAAAAAATTGATTAGAAAAAAGGGGAATCCATACAAAAATTTTGTGTCAAATAGTTTCTACCTATGATACGCTAGAAACCAGTATAAAATATCATATATATATTATATTATATAAGCTTTAGCCATGTTTCTCTGCTAAAACCCAAAAGCCCATTAAAAAACAGATGTAAATTATTATTTTTTTTTTACTATTCTGTTGCCTTTATCAGCGAAATTCTCTAAAAGGTTTTTCTTTATTTTTCATTTTTTGCTTTGCCATTTCTCGTTATAAGTTTTTGTGATTCTTGTGTTGTGTTTGTTGCTAAAACATAAATTTATTTATGTAAGAAGATTGCACATGTTTTTAAGGGATTCGTTTTTTAGGTTTCCATCGTATAAATAATAAGCATAATGATAATAATAATAATAGTAATAATTATAAGGGGGAAAAACCTAGTGAAAACAAAAAAACCTTCTTTTAGCTTTGCTTATGCGGAATGAATACAAAATTGTTAATTTTTTTTTGTTGCCTTTTAGCGCTGCGTTGTGAAGGGTCTTGTTTAGCGGGGCGGGGGGTGGAGTTAATTGGAGGGGGGTGTGGGGTTGGTCTAGTGGGTTGGATAGGTAAGGTTAAGGTAGGGGTTTAGGGTCTTAAGTGTAATACATCTAGATAAAAACGCTATATACACACACACGAGTTAATAATAATAATAATAATAATAATAATCATAATAATAATAATAATATAACGCAGCTTGGGTTAACAATAATACAATAATTAGGTTGTTTTTTTTTTGTTGTTGTTCTTTTTGATGTTGCTTTCATTTGCCTCTGCTACATGTTTTTTTTATATTTTTTTTGTTTTACTTTTTTTTTTGTTAACAAACTACCAATAACAAATTTTTACTAATTGTGTTTTTTTTTGTTTTTCTTTTGTTTTTTTTTCAATTATTGTTGCTTGCCTTGTTGTTTACCTTGTTGCTGTGTTTTTTTGTTTATATATTTTTTTTGTAATTAAAGGACTTATGTTCCTTAGCAATTCCTTGCATTAAAATGGCCTATACGCTCCGCCTCTAGATTCCAGTATTAGTTATTATTCATGTAGTTATTATTTCTATATGGTTTATGTTAAGATGCAAGTGCTTTTTGTTGTTGTTGTTTGTTTCATTATTTCTACCCTCGCTCCGCTCCTGAGACGGACACCTAGCCGTAGTCGCCGGCGTAGCGTCCGTGCTTGTTGCTGCTGCTGCTGTTGCTGCCGTGCGTTGCTGCTGCTGCTGCTGCCGCTGCCGCTGCCGCCGCCTGTGCCGCCTTCTCGGCGAGCAGCGCCGCCTTCTGTTGCATGTAGGGATTGAAATGTTGCATGTACATCGAGGCAGCTGCTGCAGCTGCATAATTGTTGGCGTAGCTGTTGCTGCTGCGCTGATTGCTGCTGTTGCTGTTGGTGTTGCTGTTGTGATTGTTCCACTGTTGCTGCTGCTGCTGCTGCTGATGTTGCTTATGCTGCTGCTGCTGGTGTTGCTGCTGGTGTTGCTGCTGCTGCTGCCAGTAGCTTTGCTCCGTCATGTAGCCCGCATCAGCAGCAGCAGCGGCAGCAGCAGCAGCAGCAGCAGCTGCAGCAGCATTAGTATTATCATTCTTCTGATACAGATACGAGTTGAGCAGCTGATTGCTTTGGAACATGTTCTCCATGGCAGGATAACAAAATTTGTTGCTATTATTGTGATTATTTTGATTGTTGCTTGTTGCTGCTGCTGCAGCGGGCAGTTGCTGCTTGGCTGCTGCTGCTGCTGCCAGATAGTTGCAACCGTTGCTGTTGTATTCAAGTTGCTGCTGCTCCTCGTAGCTGTTGTGGTTGCTGATGTTGCTGCTGTTGCTGCTGCTGCTGCTGTTGTTGTTGCTGTTGCTGGCTGTGTTCGCTGACGCTGCTGGCTCCTTGTGAGCCCGGCTTGACTGTCATTCCCCTGTGGCCGTCACCGTCGTCCATTGCCAGGGGCTGTTGTAGCCCTGCTTCGGATTGCTGTCGACGGCAGGTGAGTTTCAATTAAATATCCATAAATTACACACATATATATATATATCTTCTATGTGATCTATAAATACAAATCAACCTTTCTGAGCAATTCTTTTTTTAAAACCATAAATAAAAAATCAATTCTCTTTAAAATCAGCTCGGTTTTGATTTTGGTACATTTTGAACATGACTTTCAACCAAAATTTTGTTAAAATTTAAATGCAGCATTAATTTAGAAACCAAATCATAAATAAAAAGATAATACTCGCCAAAATCGGCTCAGTTTTAACAAAGTTATAGCAATTTAAAAATACGTCCCAAAGTAGTGGTACATTTGGTACACAGCTTTGGTACATTCGGTACATGGATTTGGTACATTTGGCACATAGACTTGGTACATTTGGTACATGGTGTTGGTAAGTTTAGTACATCATTTAAATGCACAAACAATTCAGAGCTTTAACCATTAATTAAAAGTCACACCTGATTAATATTGGCTAATTTTTGATCTAGTTGAGGCACTTTCAAGTTTGGTACCCTTGTCTATATGAAATTATTTTGGGTACAATTTTAGCATGGACATGAACCAAAAATGTTGTTTTTAGATTTAAATGTAGAACTGAACATTTGACCAGGCTATGAGAAAAAATACTTTGTTCATTGAATTTAAGGTTTGAACCCAGGTTAATATGGGAATTTTTTGGTACATTCTTTGAGTATAAACCAAAAAGTTGTGATATTTGTGTCAATTTTCGATTAAAAAACTTAGCTCTCAAATTATGGGAGCTATTTTGCGGTTTATGTACCCAATATAGATCGATTTTAAAACGAAACTAATTCGATAATTTAGACAATTACCTGCCGAAGAGCGGATGCCACAAGGCGGAGTTGGCGTCCATGCCAGGACCGACGCCCGCAGCTCCTCCAGCTGCTGCTGCTGCTGCAGCGGCGGCTGCCTCCGCGAGATGCTGATGCTGTTGCTGCTGTTGTTGCTGCTGTTGATGCTGCTGTTGATGCTGCTGCTGCACCTCGTGCGCCAACATGTTGCCGCGCTTGCGCTGCTGCTGTTGCTGCTGGAGTTGTTGCTGCTGCTGCTGCAGCAGCTGCTGCGTCTGCAGTTGGGACTGTTTGGCGTGCTCGAGGGGATTGAAGGTGACGCAGGCTTTGCTGCTGCGCAGGGTGCGTCCGCTGCTCGATGCCGCCTCCTTGGCCAGATCCGGCTTGTGCGGATGGAGCGCATTGCGACGCAGTGCATCGAAGGGCACGTTCAGCAGTGGCACCATGTTGCCCTCCGGCTCGAGCAGATTTGAGAGGGATTTGCAGGTGAGGCGCGGCTTGTGCTCAACGGGGGGCGTGGCCACAGCGGGAGGAGCAGGAGCAGGAGCCGGAGCAGCAACGGGAGGAGGAGGAGCAGCAGCTGGAGCAACTGCAGCAGCTGCAACAGTTGCTGGCATCGCCTTCGCCTTGCTGTTGAAGTCCGGTATGTGCAGGGGCGTGGCATCCGGATCGCGACGAGCACGCTTGTGCTCTAGATGATGATGCGAGGGCTCCTTGGGCGGCTGCTGCTGCAGTTGCTGCTGCTGCTGCTGCAGCAATTTCTGCATAAATGCCAGCTCCATGGGATTGCCAAAGCCAGGTGGTGGCTGCTGCTTGGAAGCTGTAGCTGGAGCCACTGGAGCCACTGGAGTTGGCTCCTCGCTGGGTGGCTTCTGTTTGAGGCAGTGCTTGTAGAGCTCGTCGAGATGCTGGAGCCCGAACTGGCCGTTGTAGAGCGGCAGGAGATTGCTCATGAACTTGCGCTGCAGGCCGAGCGGATCCTTCAGAGTCTTGAAGAACTCCTGCGACAGCTGGCCGAAGTAGGGCAGCCAGAGCATCTGCTGGAGCAGCGCCAGCGTTGTGGCGTTCAGCTCCTGGGACATGCTCGAGTCCGCCGCTGGCGAGGATTGCGCTGGCGCTGCCACGTTCGGCGCGCACTTTGGAGGCACTTGCTCCGGCTGCTTGACTTGTTGCGGCTTCACCAGGCTGGGACTGGGACTGGCCGCCTTGCAGGGAACGGGCGCCGGAGCGGGCGCGGGCGCGGGCGCGGGCGAGACGCTGCCGGATGATGCACTGGTGGTCAGCGGGGCAGCTGGTAGCGATGGCGCCTCGCCCGGTTTGGGTTGCCTGGCCTGCTCCGACTCCGTTTTGAGTATGGCCTCCAGCTGCTCCATGGTGACGACCAGTATGTTGGGATTCTGGATGATCTCCGGATAGGCGAACGCCTCCGGCAGCCGGAGTTCCGGCCGTGTGGTCAACAGCAGCGGAATTTCGCGTGCCGGCGATGCCAGCACGGCGCCGAGTCGATCCTTTGGCACCAAAATGGGATCGGGCACCTTCCACTGCGGATTGGAGATGAGCATCTTCAGCTGGGTGAGCGCGTCCGGATCCTTGTCCAGCTTGATGGGCGGCTTGGGCCGCTTCTTCAGCGGCTCCATGGTGTCCGTATCTGTGGCCACATCCTCATCATCGATGACCACCGTCAGGAGCTTGTCGCCGCCGCCTCCTCCTCCTCCTCCTCCTCCTCCGCCGCCGCCGCCACGTGCCGTCGTCGCCTTGCCCAGATCCATGGGCTCCGCCTGCTGCTGCTGCGGATGCTGGTTGCCGTTCAATTTGAGAAACTGCTCGAGGATCAGATGCTTGATGGTCTCCGAGGTGGTCTCCACCTCGGCGGGTATGCTGGTCGCCGGCAGCTGGAGGAGCTGCGGTTCCGGCGACTTTGATTTCAGGATGTCCGAGCTGGAGGTGACCGCACACTGGCTGCGCGACTCCGACGGCGGACAGACCTCCTCGCGCTTCTTGTAGCTCAGATCCTTGGGCGTCTCATCCGGCACGACCAGCTGCAGCTCGGGTTCTCCCGCCTCCGGCTCCGATTGCTTGGCCACCTCCGCCTCCGCCTCCGTCTCCGTCTCGGTTTCGGCCTCGGTGACCACCAGTGCATCCGCCTCGGCCTCGGCCTCGGCCTCCGCCTCGGGCTGCTTGTCGAAGCTGTCGATGCCCAGGAACAGGTCACCGTGGAGTCCCTCGATCTCGCCGGCCTCGTTGAAGGACAGGCACTTGGGGGCATCATCGCTGCTGTCCATGCCCAGTATGCTGGGCAGCTCCTTGCCCGCGACCACGTCGGGCACACAAAACGCGCTCAAGCCCGCCTGAGATTGCTGATGGGATTGCTGTTGCTGGGATTGCTGGGATTGCTGGTGCTGCATCAGGTTGTCCTCGCAGCTGCGCTTCACCAGCGAATCGAGGAGCTCGGCGCCGCTGCTGCCGTTGTCGCTGCTGCAGTGCTGCAGGAGATCATCGGCCTCGTCCAGCAGATCCTTCAGCTGTTTGCTGTTCGCATCCAAACTGTGCTTGGCCACATCTTCATCTTCATTGGCATCGGCATCGGGATCCGGATCCGGATCCGGATCGTTGGCCGGCGGCTGCGCCCCGGCTGCGCCTTGTGGCAGAAACAGACCCGTCTTGGGGCACAGCTGCAGCTCCAGCGAGGGTGACCTTGAGTTGGGTGACCCCGATCCGCAGCGGGATTGGGAACGCGAGCGCGAACTCTGATATGTGGGCGTGTTGGCATTGCTGGTGCTGGTCTTGGTCGCCCTCGTGGAGGCGTTCGTCTCGCTGTCGAGCAGCGCATCAAAGCAAACATCGCCGGACAGCTGCTGCTGCTGCTGCTGCTGCTGCTGTTGTTGCTGGGCGGGCACAACAACAACATGCTCTATGACAGCCGCCACATTGGTCTGCTCCGGCTCCGGCTCCTGTTCCCGTTCCACGCTCCATTCATGCTGCTGTTGATGTGAGGTGTGCTCCTCCAGCTGCTGCTGCTGCCGCTCCTCCTCCGCCTCCAGGGATTGCTGCTGCTGCAGCTGCTCGCGTTTCACCTTCAGCAGCGGCTTGAACTTGACAATCCGCGTGGACGCCTCGTCCGTGCGCGGCATGGAACGCCACCCGTTTGTGGTCTTCGTGAGGCGTATGCGATTCCGCTTGTCGTAATCCTCGCAGCGCACCTCCACGATGCGCGTGTCGTCCTGCTTGACCCACAGGAAGATCGGATTGACAGCAGCAGCAACTGTTGCTGTTGCTGTTGCTGTTGCAGTGGTTGCAGCAACTGTTGCTGGCAGTTCAACTGAGCTTTGGCTAAGCTCTGGAGCTGCTGTTGCTGCTGCTGCAACTGCAGTTTCAACTGTTGCTGCTGTTGCATTTGATGCTGTTTTGGTTTCAAGTTTCACGGCGGCCAGCTTGGCTTTGGGCAGCTCCGGTTCCGGTTCCGGCTCCGGTTCCGGCTCCGGTTCCGCTTGCTCCACAGTTGCTGCTGCTGCTGCAATTTCTACTGCTGCTGCTGCCGCCGTGCTGCACTTTGGTTCCGTTTTGATGTCCCGCAATATGTTCTTGTTTATCCGCGGCGTGTTCGCCACCTTGAGGTGGCCAAACTTTTGCTTGGCCCGCGAGCTGCGCGCTCCTCCGCGTCCGCGTCGACGTCGCGACGGCTGCTCCTCGAACACCAGAAAAATGTCCCGTGCGATTTTTCGCCGTTCCGATTTTCTGTGGCAAACGGGCGGCGCTGCATCAAATTCCTGCTTGACAATGCAGCTCTTGTTGTTGTTGTTGTTATTGTTGTTGTTGCCGCTGTCATCGTGGTTACCGTTAGCGCTGTCGCCGCTGTTGCCTTTACCGTTAGCTACACATTCACTTGGCCTGCAAGTGTTCCTTGGCATTTTACGGCCGGCCCCTGGCTGCAGCGCCAAATTGCCTCGATATTAATCTTGTGCAGCGTTTGTCATTTTTTTGTTTTTTGTTTTTTTGGTTGCCTCTATGTTTTTGTAGTTTTTCTTTTGCTCGCGTTTTTCCTTTTCTACACACACCGTATGCTCTTTTTCTTGCACTTCTTTCTTATTGGAAATTGGGAGCAGCGCAGCGAAACTCTGGTTGGATTTTTTTTTGTTGGTTGCCTGTGCGCGTCTTCACTGTTGTTTTGTTTGCCCTTGTTTTCGTTGTTCGGACATTTTGTGCTTTGTGCCAGCTGCGTTCCCACAATTTTGTCAAATATCTTCACTTAATGTGCTCGGCCTGTGCAGCTATGCGCTGTGTGTTTTACGTTGACAAAATCAATGAATTTTGTATATGTACTGCCTTTGCCTTTGCGCGTAGTGTGACCGAACCTGACATTGGAATCGATATCGATACTTGCGAGAGAACACTTTACGGCGCGCAAATTGAATTTGTAATAAAATAGAAATAAAAGTATTGCTCGAAGGCACTCCACAATTGCTTTTTAATTAATAAAACCAAAAATTTTTCAATATGGTTTAAAAAAGTCATATTTTTGTTAGTATGAATTTGCATTACCTCTCTCTACATTTTAACTTTTAGTTAATTGTTTTTAATTTTTATACATGAGCACCAGCATTTAAAACAGGCTTCCGATTCAGTCATTAAATTATGAATTTATATTATTATTTCTTATATTATATTTATTTGATTTTACTATTTTCTATGGTCTTCTCTGTTACACTGAAAAATTAATCACTCTTACTAAACACCCCACAGAAATGGTCACCTTATTTTTAAGCGCTCTTCTTATTAGCCAATCATATCAAAAAATGTATGTTCCAAATCACTTAAGGGAATGCCCGTAAGAGCACAAAGAGAACGATATGTTAAATAGTCAACATCACTGTTGGTGATTATCGATGTTTCGATTTAATTCTTACACATTCCGCTGTCATCGCTAGTCTTATCTTTGTTGTTGCGCAGCGCGGACGTGATTATTTCTTTCGTTCGGATCGCCGCATTTGCTCTTTATAATTTTCTAATTTCCTTTTGTAATACACATGTATACATATATGTATCGACAGTGCACAGTGATATAAGTAAAACGAAAAAAATAAAAAAAATAAGAGCTGCATGCGTATAATTAATTTATGTATATGAGTGTGTGTGTGTTTGTGAAATAATAGAATAAGTACAAAATGGATGCAAGCAGCGATGTGACGCTCCAACAACAACAACAACGGCAGCAACAACAACAACAAGAATACTACGAGCACAGTTGGAAATCGGCCAATCATGGAAATTCCTTATCAGACAGCAGGGATTATGATACCAACTCAACGCGCACCTCGCAAACGGGCTCGCCGCCCACAACGGAATCGTCATCGCTGCAGCTGGACTTTAACAGTTTCGAGGAGAAGGCGCTGCTCGCCTCGCTGCTGGCGCCCAAGCTGGAAGCGGATGGAGGGGCGGGCAGCGGAAGCAGCAACAGCAGCAGCAGCACTTACAGTCACACTGCGGGCGAGCAACAGGTGCTGCAACCAACATTAGGCTTAAGTTTGACACTTGAGGCGGACGTTGATGCGGCAGCAACAAAGACAACGACAACGACAACGAAAACGTACACATTGCTGCAGGAGCTGCCGGCACAGACGCAGACTGTAACATACGCGGACAACGACAATAACAACAACATTGACATAGCCGACGACGAGATGGTCACACTGAGACCGCTGACAAATGCACCCCTGTTGCTAACCAGCAAAACAACAAATACACCCACACCCACAACCACACCTGCCACAACCATACCCATGTCCATTTCATCACATCACACAACAACAACAACAACAGCCGCGGAACCGTTATTGACAACTGTGGGCACCTACAACTTGGATGACATTTGCTTTACGCTGGAATATCAGTTTGAAAACCAAAAGCTTGTCCAGGTGCAGCCGCCGACAGTGGTGTCCTTCAGCATGGTACCGGCCAATGAAGTGGCAGCAGCTGCAACAACAACAACAGCCGGCGATAACAACAACAACTCTGCTACTGCAACAACAACAACTGCATATTTTACACTTGGGACGAGGTAGTAAGCACTGGCAGCCCACATTTTGCATGCTACGCAACACTGCCTAATTGTTGTCCATGCTCGTAATCCACACTTGTTTTTGTTATTGCTTTTGCGTAGCTTGTTGTTGTACGCTTTTGATTTCATTCTTGCCTTTTTTTGCTCTTTGTTTTTTCTTATTTAGAATAATTTAGTCTTCATCGGCCCATGAAGTAGCTGCAGCTACAATAACAACAACAGCCAACGATACTATGCAGAACAACAACAACGCCAGCTGCATATTCTAATGAGACAATTTGCATGCTATGCAGCACTACGTTAATTGTTGACCCTGCTCGATATCGATACTTTTATTATTGACGATCGTTTTTGATTAATTTGTTGTTGTACTTGCTTTTGTTTTTTTATTGCCTTGCGATATTGTTGCTTCTGTTATTGCCATTTATTATTAGCAGTTATTGAGAATTGAGTGACATCTGAGTTGGTTCAAAATGTTGCCAGGTGTTTTCCCCGCGCACTGTTGCTGACCCCCGATCATGGCTGTGCCCATGGCTAAATTTTCCACTGCCCACACAAAATTCGGTTGCTGCTGCTGCTGCATGTTTCTTTCGTCTGTTCTAATGTGACGGCACACTCATAATACCAAATATATACTATGTGTATTGCTGTCCTTTTCTAATTTCTCGTTTTTTTTTTTTTTTGTGGGGTCTTGCTCACCCTTAAGACTAATTAGACTCAAGAAATTGGCTGTAAAAAGCTAACGAAAATTTGTTTATATTTTCGTTAAAAAAATTTGGCAAATTTGAATTTGAAACAATTCCAATGTCCACTTTATTACAACGCGCGTCTGTTAGGTGTCCGAAATGTTTGCATGTTGTTGCTAATTGACTGAAATGTGGACGCTTTCCCCCACCACGTCCCCCTGGTGTTCACCTCTCACCCACCTCTAACGCATACAAACACACGCTGCTCTATATATCTACTCGCATGTATTTGTGAGTACGTGAGTATCGATGCTCAGCTGGCAATGAGAATGTAACGGTTTTTTTGTTGCTACTGCGGCGGCTGCTGCAATCTGCTTCTGCGATCATTGTATCCAAATTGTTTGTTTGGTCTAAAAATAACTATGCCGATGAACGCATTTAGATTTTCCCACCCCCGCACTACACTACAAGACACACACATAGACATAATATAATTATGTGTATACATGCATACTTGATTTGTAAAAAAAAACACACACAAGTTTTTTATTGATTTCTTTTATACCCTGTACCCACATTGAAAATTTCTAAACAAAATGTTTATACAGAAATTCGATAATATAATTGCAAAATCTTGGGGATGAGTATATGGTATCTTCTAGTCGCGCATTGTTATTTTTTCACCACTCATTCACACTCGCTGTAAAATAGCCGGTTTCCAATTAGATCAAACATTGTGAAATTCGAATCGAGAATATTCCATCAAATGTTTCACTTGAAACAGAGAAAATGTTCATAAATTCTCTTATTTAAGCTGTTTCTTTTTGTTTAATTTAAATCTAACTTAATTGTATATATATGTCAGTTATCAGACGGAAAAGTTTATTAGCTTTTCTTATCAGCGCTTGTTTATGAAATAAAGTCTGTTGTTCTGATTGGAATTGAACAACTTTTGCAACTTTGTGTTAGTAGTTTGTTTTTACACAAGGAAATACCCTTTATGGCATTGTAAATATATTTAAAAATTCTCATATATATATATTTTGATTTATTTGTGCATATTTTTATTGTTTTAAGTTCTATTGTTAACATCTCAACACATACAATTTGAATTTTTGGGAATTAATTAATTAATTATTGAAATATATTTAATTTGTCTAAAAATAATATATTATCTTTTGATAAATTACCATTTAATAACACATTCATATACGATTAAAAATTTCAACACGTCTTCCAATTGGAATATTCAAATTTCAACAAAGTCCCATTAGTTTCTAATTGCAGTGTTTGATTTAAATGATTTTTAATGACGTGGTTGGCCGCGGGTTTTGTAGTTGTTTTCATTTTTAGTACAATAATAATAATTTTTAAATATATATTATTTCGTGATTTTTTTGTCTGTCCGCTCTGACCGCTCCTCTACGTCTACGCCGCGCTATTTTTATCACTATGAGTGTTCCCCTCAATCATATTTCTCATTTTTCAGCACTCGCGCGATACGTGAGATTAGGGCAGGTTCTCTAGGGGGGTGTGGGGTGCGGTAGGTGTGGGGTCTGTGTCCGTGACAGGCACAGCGAATGGGCAGTAAAGTGTGGTAGGGTTGGTCAGGGGGGTAGGGGGGCGCTGTCCGTCACGCCCACACAATTGTTGCTTGTTTTTTTTTTGTTCCCCCTTCCAATTCGATACTTTTGTTGTTTTTATACCCTGAACCCATTGAAAATGGGTGAAACAGGGTATTATGGTTTTGTTGAAATGTATGTAACAGGTAGAAGGAGGCATCTCCGACCC
>SCDY01001177.1:0-80702 GCA_004143825.1 Drosophila micromelanica
TGTAAACGAGCTGAAATGTTTATAGAACCAGATCGCAGGGTTCAGGGTATCTCCTAGTCGGGCGGCCCCGACTAGAGCCTTCTCACTTGTTTTTCTTTGTTTTTTAATTTATTAAGTTGTACAAATTGTAAATGGCTTTGCCTTCTAAGTTATGTTATGCTTTAAAATAGCAAAGAGAAATAAAATAAAATATTTAAGATAAGCTTTACGATATAATTTTTCTTCAGACAGATTTAAGAAATATATGCATTTACTTTTTAATATTGATCGCAATTTACTCTTGTAACATATGCTTCCTTTACTAGCATTACTTTTTTTTAAATAAAAAATTATGTTTCTTCACACAGATTTAAGTTTTACAAATCTAGAAATTAAATGAAAAATTATATTCATAACACTGTATTATTTGTATCTGAAATCAATCTGAAAAAATTTAAGTTTATTTATGGTAAAATAGTAAAGTAAATATGTGTTGACAGATTTCTGTTCCGTTCGCATTAAAATTATATATATAAATATACATATTTAGCAAATCGATATAAAATCAAATATTGATCGCACATAATTTTTGTAGAGGAAAATTCTAACTTGCTTTAATTTATCAAATGCTTTTTAAAGGTCTCTAATCTTCTGATTTTGTTGAGCTCTGCAACGAATGCATCGGATTAATGTAAAGAATAATGCGAAGTAAATATGCAAAATGTCTTTTAAAACGATCTTTAAATAAATCTTTCGACGCTGAACTCGCAGAAGCAGCCGAAATCTGTGGCAAGTCGAGAGCTGCCATGCGGCCATATCCGTTGCCATATTTTGCATATTCTTTGGCAGTAATTGGCCTGCGGGCAACAAATTCAGATCACGTTAAGTCATTGGCGAGGGCACAAAATGCCGTCGCGGTTGCCACAGGAGCCGAGGCGGCCGCAGCAACAGCCACAGCTTCCACCACAGCGACATTGCTAGTGCTTGGGTGCCGCAGTGGGGGGTGGGGCAGGGGGCGGTGGTGGCAACTCTCGAGTGCAGGAGGCGGGCGCTCAATGGCGCTATTGGGGCCGGAGCAGGGGCAAGCAACAGAAAGAGAAAGCTTGCAACAGAAAGCAAACTGAAGTTGGCGTCAGCAAAAGCGGGAGGGCTAGATAATGCCAGGGCCGTTGTCAGCCACCCGCGGGTCGGCAGCGGCGGTCGCAGCGCCATCAGCAGCCGCAGCAACAGCAACAACAACTGCCGACATCAGCATCAGCGTCAGTCGTTAGTCGCAGTCGCAGTCGCAGTCGGAGTCGGTCGAAATCCAGGAACAACGTCAGTCTTTGTTTAACGATTTTTATATTTCGAACACGAGATACATTTGTATCTTTTGTATTTTTCTTGTTGCCACAACTGCACCGTGCGTATCTGTATATGTATCTGTTACTGTTGCTGTTGCTGTAGTTGTACTCGTATTGGTGGCAGCTTATGCTCGCCTCGCCTCGTTTCGTTTCGCCTCGATGTTATTGTTGTTCTTGTTCGTGTTCTGTCGTAGATAGCAGCAGCAGCAGCAGCAGAAGCAGCAGCAGCAGCAGCAGCAGCAGCGACAATCGTTGTTGGCAATTCCCTTGCTTTTTCTACCCTCCCCTCCCCTCCGAAGCAGAGCCAAGTGCGTACGTGTATCTGCTTGTGTGTTTGCACAAAGCCAATGATGATTGTGAGCTTCAGGCTCAATTTTCTTGCCACTTTATACAGTGTATCTTTCAGAAACACAACACAGTATACATATACACACACACACACACACATACACACATATGAAGTATACGATTGTGAGTGCGTCGACATGAATTTTAATCTAATAGATACAAATGAAAAGGTGTTTGTTTCGTGTGCGAACTTTGCCTTTGACTTCAATTTCCAACGGGGATACGCAATCGCGGTCAGAGTTTTTGTTTGGTTTTATTTTTTGTTGTTGTTGTTGCTTGGAGCTCCTGTCGTTTTGTAGGCCCAATGCGTGAATTTGTTGTCGAGTGTGTCTGTTTGGCTGCTTGTATTGATTCATTTTCAAATGTCTGTTCGCTTAGTTTGCCACGTTTTTTATTGTTCCCAGCCGCCCTATTGACGCTGCCGCCCCCTTATTTTGGGATCCTGTGGTTTAGTCCTGTACGTGCCAACCTCTGGAGAGCGTTTGAATGCGTATCTGTGTGTGTGTGTGTTAGTATTTATTCAAGACTTTTGATTGATTTTCTTGATAGGAGACACGGTTTTCCCTTTTCAGTTGGATAAACAGACATTCCCCACTGAAAGGACATGAATTAAATATTTATATGCTAAAGTCAAAGCGAGAGACAACATTGAGAATGGACATGATGACACTTATTTAAGGCGAGGAAAATCCAAATCGCAGAGAGCATTTGCTTTGAGTCGCTCAGACAGGTTCGAGAAGTACTGGCAATTTTTTAGATGCACCGGAGGAGGAGCAACAACATCTAGCTAAGTGATAACCGAACTGCAATTCGTGATGATGCTGGCGGGTCAACAACAGCAACAGCAACAGCAACAACGAAAGCAAAGCCAAAAGCAACAGCCAACCAACCGACCGAGGGTTCCAGCAAGTAGTCATTAATAAAGAACTAAGGTACGAGCCAAACCTGGTAAAGGTGTGTTCTCTGCTGTGGCTGTGACTGTGGATGTGGATGTGGACGTGGACGTGGCTGTAGATGTATCTGGTACATAGCCAGGGTACTCGCATACATGTGTGCGCCCCGGGGCTGGGTTTAATGCCGGGGTGTAACAAACAAACCAGATAGATGCTCATGGCCTATACACCCATCATCGGCATCGACATGCGATGAACACGAAACAAGTTGTACACAGATAATCATAAATAAACGAGAGACGACTGCCGAGAGAAGAAGAGGTAAAAAAAAAAAAAAAAAAAAAAAAGAAAAGAGAAGCGAGCATGGTTGAAAACTCTAACGAGTACGCCTGCCGTAGCCTCAGCCCCATCGAGCGAAAGGGGGAGCGAGCAAGCACGACCACATCGACGAGGACACGGATGAGCACGAGCGCCACGAGGCCGTAGCTAGCGCCACTGTGATTGTTAATACCGAGCAGAGCTCGAGTCGTGCCACAACCACAGTCGCAGTCGCAGCCAAAGCCACAACCGGGTAGCGCGCGGAGGGGAGCTGCAAACACATCCCTGCAGACAATCGTAGAAACACAGCGAGCCAGATAAAAAGATACTTTTGCCATGTAGCTGTAGCTGTCGCTACACGCAGACACAGAGGCACAACCATAGCTCTCTGCGGTCTCGCTCGCACTCCCAACTGCCTGTGGCTGTAGCAAGCGAGAGCGAGAGGGAGGGAGAGAGAGCTTCCGAGCTGGGCTGGGCAGGGCGAAGATGCAGATGCCTGCCATGTCGGGGCTACTGCAACAGTTAACGTGAACAACAGTCAAGAGTCAGTCCGAGTGCTACCGGGACTCTTGGCCAGCCCAATGCTCGCAGTGCTCGTCGATGAATCCAGTTGACCTGTTTAA
This sequence comes from Drosophila micromelanica, assembly GCA_004143825.1. NCBI lineage: Eukaryota > Metazoa > Arthropoda > Insecta > Diptera > Drosophilidae > Drosophila > Drosophila micromelanica. The sequence continues at coordinate 3,505 of SCDY01001177.1, forward strand.
TTAGACACAGCGTTCAGTTCATAGAGCTGGTAACAAGGGCTAAGCTTAAAAGAATGGCCAATTATATAAAGTTGAGATTTTTTGTTTTTAAGGGCCTAACATTAATTAAATTCAAGGCGAGCCCCAAAACTTTTCACCTCCCTTAATTTTCCTTTTTTGCTTTTTGTTTCGCTTTTACACTTCGTTGTTATCCACTTTGCTTCGTTGTTTGCCCATTCGTTCGTTGGCTGTGGTTGGGCGTACAAGTAATAAATTTAATCATAAACCAAAATAAGCGCGTTTAACCACGCTATCTTTTAACGTTAACTGCCCAATTCCACCCATTCGTCCCATTCCACGCGTTTTGTCCGTTCTCCCTCTTTTGGCTCGTTTCCATTTTGTATAGGGCTCTGTTGGATGGTATTTCAATAGATACACGAGACCATATACACATATACATGCATATAAATATACACATACGTATAGATACGCACGCATACATTAATACAGTGGAGGTCCAGTGGAAAACGACTAAACAAAGTGTAACTGATGTTTTTGTGTGTTTTTGCCACACAGCGCCGACTGTTGCCGCATCCGAGTTGCCGCCACCTTCTCTGCCAGATTTCGGTGTCGCTAGTTCATTTTTATCGCGTTAAGTGAATATTGGACATGTGCACGACGTCCTCCCCATCCGCCCCAATTTCAGCCACCCCATCTGCCCTTTCCTGGTTCTGGCCATGGTTGTTCCGGCCCGGCCATAAAACATTCTATATAGGTTGTTACCTTTGGCAACTTTCTTTTCGGCCTCCGTGTTTGTGGCTGTTTTTATCGTTTTTCGTTAGGTTTAAGTGTTTATCTTGGCTCTTTCATTCAATTTTCTTTTTGGCGCTCTCGTATCTAACAGTTGTTCGTGTTGTTGCACTCGCTTCTACATGCACAGGGCGTGGCTTCTGGTCAATGCAAAGAAGGCAAAACCTAACAAAAAAAAAATAGAAATGAAAAAAAAACCGTTCATAGGGGAAGCGCGCAGAGAGCGCGCAGAAACTTCTATGGTTCTCGGGCGCTTAGGGGGTTGCCACGGCCCCTGCCGCTGCCGCCATGCGAGTGAGAAAAGAGAGGACACACACTGAGTGCGAGAGCGAGAGCGAGCGTGTGAGAAAGACAGAGGAAGAAGAAAAAAAATAAATAAAAATCATAAGCTTCTAGAGCGTCGGAAACGAGGCAGAGCCGGGAAAATAAGTGGTTCCGTCGCCCTGTCGACCGATCCAATGTCCTTGTTTGTCCTTACACAAGCTGAACACATCATAATGAGACAACTTGCAGTCGCGTCACGGCAACCCCAAACTACAAGCAAATGAGACAAAGTTAATTTGAATGAAATCAATTCCAAAACAAAACAGTTGCCAACTGGTTCCAGTTTATTAATTTGCAATATACAGAATGTCTGCATTAAAGTGTTGTCATCTATTGCAACCTGACCCCTGACCCAACAATGGCGAATACTTTTCATAAGCTACTCGAGCTACTCGTATACATCAATATAAATACGAGTGCTCTACAAATATTTGCAAAACTTAAGCATTTGTAAATTTGATTCTGAATAATTTGCAAATTATTGATTGTTCAATTTATTGCAAGTTTCCTTATTATAAATAGCTTTATTTTGATTTTAAATATCTCAATTTTATTATACCACCTCCTTTAGGGTTGAGAAAGGTTTCTTGAGATCAAACTTATAAATAATTGATTAAAGAAACTTTTGTAAATGTGTTTTGTTGGTAAAGTTTTTAGGTGTATATTGTCTTTATACCTTAATCTGATTTAATCTAATCGATTGACATGTTTAAGTATCGCAGTTAACTTTAAGGCGTGGTCTGGTGATAGTGTTTTGCATAAAGCCTATAAAGTTATTTGTCTAAGTTTTAAGCAACTATAAAAACCCGTTTTATATACAATACATACAATAGATTGAAGAACTTGTTACTATGATCGCCATATTATTTTTAATGACAGCTATGTATATATTCTGATTTTGTTATACCCTGAACACATTGAAAATGTGCAAATCTAATGATCAGGAGCTAAGTAGCTATGTAGCCATGTCTGTCCGTTCGTATGTATGGGCCCCGACTAGAGCCTTCTTAATTATTTTGATTTGATATGTATATATTCTTTAACAAATGTATAATTATAGATTAGATACAATTCGCACATTCTTAATAATATACATTAATTTATAAAACTGGTACTTAGCCTATTTTTGAGACTATTAATATTACTATCATAGAATATTATCATAAGTCAACAATTTTTATTGCAATTATGCCCTTGGGCTACGACAATGCTCTATTCAAACACTAGCCTGATGACATTCGAAACCGGATCCCTTGGTAATCAATATAACGTAAATAAGGTATACAACTCAAGTATTTGAGATAAGCCAGATAAGAATAATATTGAAATCACAAATTATTCAAATATTTGTTAAATCAGTTTTATGTGGCTTTGCCAACAATTGTACTGTTTAGTAAATAGGTTTTAAACGTGCGTATGCTTTTTTTTATTGATAGATATTATAAGGTTAATTCCGCTTCAGATAATAGCCTCATAAAGTTCTGGCTGAAGTCTTTACTTTTTAATATACTTCTGAGTGCTAGCTCATCTCAGCGTCAATTGACATCGGCAAAGATTTTAATTTCACATGTTGACTGCTCGACTTTGTTTATTTTATGAACTTTATTAACGCTCTTCGCACGTTAGCGGCTTCACGCCGAGCAGGACCAGGCCGTGGAGTGCGGATGGTGAGGGGCGCAGGGGTGGTGCGGAGGCGAACGTGAAGGCAGTGGAAGACCACGTCTAATATTAATAACAAGCTTGAACCTAATTCCTTATGATAAATGATATAAGTCAACAACCCTCGCGATGCTCCCCCATTTGCTGCGGCTGCCGCTGCTGCTGCTGCTGCTGCTGTTACTGTGACGGCGATTGCCGCTCGGCGTTTTTGCCGACGCAAGCGGTTGGTCTGTTGGTGGGACGGAGAGACGGGCGGGCGGACATGGGAATTTCATTTACACGCGGCGGGATAATGTTCTGATGATGGCATGTTTTTTTGCATACAAAGTATGCAAACGCAAAGAAGCGGAAAATATTTATGAAATTGCCGCAGAACTCGCAAGCGAATGTCGTAAAAAGTTGGAAAATTAGATTTTTTCTGTGTTATACACAAGCGCGGGTCTTTCCACCCCAAAAACAGCGGCCAGATAACAATGCTCCGCAAACCCCGCAAGATGGGGCACATTGGGATGGGCTGAGACGGAGACGGAGGCGGATGCAGAGGCAGAGGCAGAGATATTTATACTACGTTAAATATTTGCCAACACTCAACTCAAGCATAACAACTCAACTTGAGCAGTGGATTTCTACCCCTCCAGTCCAAATATCCGTAGCATCGACGTCATCATCCTCTGACTACATTCCCGAGTTGTGGACCGGCGCCCAGTTTATTGGGTGGCGTCGTATACTTGAATTTACCACACTCGTTTTGAAGGCAGTTTAACGTACTTATAATTTTCAACATGCTAATTTGTTACTTATGTTTTGATGGGCCAGTTGCAGGGCTCGAACTCAGTCCTAATGGTAGCTCCGATGAGGTGGCTATCTGCCATATACATAGAATTAAGTATGTGCCGTATTATCAGCGCCACCATCGCGCGTTTAAAGAGAAGCTCTGTCTCTGTCTTTTATAATCGGATTAACTGCGGTGGGTAGCCCAAAGTATTGCTAGGATTTATGTAGGACCATAAATCGTGGTACGTTTGTCGCGTTAGCCTTTGAATAAAATGGTAAATACCATCGTGACCAAACGGGCTGCTCCGCACGGGGCCCATCTAATGTAATTTCTGTGTAAAAAATTAAGTTACCAATAGCCCCACATGGGCACAGGTGGATTTATGACCCGAGTAGTTGCCCAAAACATAACTGAATTACTGTGTATACGTGTGCATAAGTCCGTTAGATTGTTCACTTAAAAGTGCTTGACCAAGACATACCCTGTATTTACATTTTAATAGTGTTAGTGATTTGTACAGGGAATTGCACGCTTTATAAAATAGTTCGAATAACTGATTTCTGTTCGAATCTTTACAGCAAATATCTGAATTGCCAGCTAAATTTCTTCTAAGACATTAAACTCCACTTTTCCACACAAGAAGTCTTCAATTTAATAACTTAGCAAAAGCGCAAATATCCCATCTTGACAACAAACTTATCTTTTCGTTTTTATTAAATTTTTAAATCTCAATTTTTAAATCTCAAATATAAGACTTAAATATAGCTTTTAATCTTTTAGACGTACTACTTCAATTGCAAATATTAATATATTAAATTAAGTATAAAGCGTTTTTATTAGATTCATAAAAAAGGATCAAATTATTGAGTAAAGTGCAAATTATTATCTTTATTCTACAATGAGTTCGTTTTTTATGAGTCCAACTTCACACTTAATTTCAGATAGCTTTTAAAAACTGTTTGAAGAAATGTCCTACTATGAATCAAGGAAGTGTTGTTTTACGACTTCAGTGAAGTAAGCTTAAATTGACACCCCACAGTTTTTTTTTGTATTTAAAAGGTATTTTTAAAAGTTATTAGGCAATCACACAAAAAAGTGCTGAAATCACTACTACTTTATATTTCAATTTGGAATTATTAATAAATTGAATATCCTTCAAAAATTTGATATAAAAAATGTTAATGTTTAAATATGCTTTCGCCACTAGATTGTGTGTTTTTGACTCAGCAATAATTTAACCCATTTTTTCGTTTTAACCACTTTATGAGTGAGCAGTATTTGCATAAATTTTAATCAAAATAAAAAAATATATATATTGAAATGCGTATCGTTCTGTTAAATCATCATCCAAATAATTACAAAGTTATTAAGTAGAAGTGTAAGTAGGCTATTACTTAAATTACTTTGAAAGTATTGGGAGTCAAATAGAAAAATTTCTATGAAAATATGCCAAACATTTGGTCGAAGCCGGTTCACATTACGCATTATTTCTGTTTAGTTGTGTAAATAAACTTTTGTCGCCTCGCCCCGAATAGCCACAAATAGCCCCGAATAGCCCCGACTCGCCTCAGTTATTTGTTTTCACTTATCGCATTACTCAACCAAACACACTGCGCCCGTCGCTCATTACGCGCAGTAGGTGCTGGGCAATGGCCACTGGTGGCCACATGTGCGTGAGGTTCAGTTTGAGCCTTGGTGGCCTCTTCTTGTGATGCCAACATGCACGTGAATAGAGCTATGGGGTAGAGGGTAAAGGTAGAGGGGCCTCTGCTCACACAGTGGAATCTGCATCTGTCGATTGTGCGTCTCTCTTTTTCCGGGCCGCACCTTTTCAGGATGCGTTGCCGCTGTCTTTGTGTATGTGTGTGTCTGTGTCTGTGTCTGAGTGTGTGTGTTGTGAGCGGATTCCTGGAGGTCACAGCCATTGTGTCTGTCCCCGATGCTTATGCTTACTTATGCTTCCTCTGGCTGCCTCTGGCGGCGACATTTGCACTCGCACTCACCTATTTAACGTGTTTTCATAATTGATTGCTAAACTGTTTTGTTTAGACCTCTGCATATATTTTTATGCAAATAATTACCGACGAGCACATAATGGACTGAAGCTGATGATGCTATTGCTGTTGGTGCTGATGCTGGTGGCACTGGTGGTTGCTGTCTTGTGGTGTTGGTGGTTGGCGCTTTGCTGTTAACTGTTTGCTGTTTGCTGTAGTCGCCTGGGTTGGCACTTTGTGCTGCCTGCTCATTTTGTTTGCGCACTTTTCGTGTAGGTTTTGGTTTTGGTTTAGGTTTCGGGCTTTGGAGTGTTGTCATTAAAATATTTTTGGTTTTGTTCAGATTTTGCCAACATTCCCCCCATGCCCATATATACTGCATTTTATTTGCTTTTCTTTTCAATTTAGCCCAGGAACTTTTTGGTGCTATTCAATTCGCATTCGCAGTCGCATTTTAGCCAAGTTGCGTTGAATTATGCTCGCAGCTTTTTTGCAGCAGTTTTGTTCTGGCTCAGTTTTTGTTAACTGATTAACAATAAGGGCTTATTTTATAGTAACTCGCATGCCAGGACGTTCTGTTGGCATATGCGCCATTTTAGCCATTTTGCTGAATGCTGCCAGAAGCCCACATCCTCAGTCCTTGCGCTCTATATGCATATTCATGTTTATATTAAAAAAGTTTCTAACAATAAGCTTTTCTATATATGCTTATTACATATTATGCAGCTCCCGTGGCTCCCGTCTAGAGAGCCACGAAGAATAAGTCTGCGAATGAAAGAGATAAAACAGGGAAAACAGAATATTTACATTCTATACGAGAGTCGTGAAGTATAGTGCTGGGTTTGTGCATCAACAAAGTATTATCTTTTCTGGATTAAATTTAATTGGCTTGAGCAGTCATTGTCTCTCCTAATGTATCTCATTTACAAATCCCAAAAAAACAAACATTCCTTCAGCAGGAAAAGGCTGTCAGCAAATATTCCCAGTTTGGATTTTTCCAACGCATCATAACAGGTTTCGTCTAGAAATCCGCTTAGAGTGATTAAAAAGTTGCAAATTTAAAGTATTACCGAGCGAATGCACAAATATGGCCAACATAAGCGGATTTCACAGACCCGAAAAAATGTTTAGGCGCTGCTGCTGCTGCTGCATCCCTTGTGGCACAGAGGATTTCACAAGGCGACAGCAAATGGAAATTTGAATTGCAATGAACGAAACTGCGAAAAGAGACATCGCAATTATGAAGCGGAATGCACACAAAACAACATCGAACAATGGATCTGTCAGTGACAAGCGACGAATCAATGGGCGGTATACAACTCGATTTGCTAGAGAATGCACCAAAATTGAAAAGCCGGATAATGCCCAAAAATGGTGAAAACCGTAAAATGAGCAAATTAAAATTCCCGACCGTTTGACGAGACAGAGTCTCCGATTCCTGTGATATCTCCATCCCAATACTCTAACTATTTAAATAACTATTATTATTATTATAATAATATGGAACTTTGGTGCTAAAATGTGCACACTAAAAAAAAAAATCAATATACTGTGCCTAAAAAAAACTTTTTAAATTTCTTGAATATAAGACTTAAATAGAATAGAAACGTTTTTCCACCATATTTTTAATGTTTATATAAATTAAATGTGTTATAGAATAAAATTGTCCTAAATTTTAAAAAACAAGAGGGTACCAATTTTATACGGCGTTTTTCTAAGAGAGGGAAACAATTATTATTATTATTATTTTTTTGAATAGTTCGTTTTAAGGCAAATGAATACTCAGAAGACATCTGAAAGCAGCAGATGGAACTGACGCGCCGTCGGGACGACTGCAATGTGACTAACGTCAGTCGAGTGTATTGATCCCAAGAACTTGATGAATATAATTAAAAGTAGTGGCTAATTGGAACGTGTCACGTTGCATATTCCGCTTTTACTCGGCTCGACTGCTCAGCTTTTGCATTCGCAAGTCGTTTCCTTTTTTTTATTATTTTTGTTTAGCTGACTGGCATCGCAGGCGGCGTGAAAAGGACAATCGGACTGGTCTTTATCCTTCCTGTCGGCTGCACTGGCAACATGTGTCGCTGTTATTGTTGAATTATATGCCTAATAGGATTAAAGTATTTCGCAGTTGTTTTGACCTTTTTATCACCGTCTGCCAATGTCGCTGCATTTGCCGTTGCCGTTGCCGTTGCCGTTGCCAGAATTCGGGGCAACTTTCGGTACTTCTTTGTTTTTTGCGCATTCCATTCACTGGAGTTGCTCGGATTTTCCGTGGAGTCATCAATCCATTCGCTTCATCTGTACAAGCCTCCTTTAATCTAATTAGTGCGGAAAAATTGAACAGCACTGTTAACTTATATGAACAATGCCAACACACACGCACACACACACACACACGCACGTATCCTGCAGCAGCAGACGACGTGTCAAAGGCAATCCCAATCGCATTTCCCGTCAACAAGCAGACTGCCAATGTGTGAGTTTGTGAATGAGCAACGATAACAGATTCAATTTTCAGTCCACACATTGGAACGGAGCTGAACGGAGCAATGGGAATGGATATAGGTATGGGTATGGGTATAGGCTTGGGTATGGAGTGCAGGATGCGAATAGGCGTCAATGTTGATGTTCGCTCGTCATCGTTCACATGCCCCCAGGTGGCTGGAAGACACACGACATACTTGGTCTTAATAAGTAAGCATAATTACCTCTATAAGGGTAGATACGAAATACTCGTATGTTAGTTCATTTTAACAAGCTGTGTAGATGCAGACCTATTAAGGCGAATCATGCGTATATATAAAATAACAACGATTGGCCCGGTTTGATAATAAGCAGACATTCTATTTAATGATTGTGTACTAAAACAAGCTTTTGTATATCTAAAAATAATATTTTTAAAATAGACAATATAATAAGAAGAAGTCTTGTTTATCAAAAAAATGTGTAAAAAAACTGTACAATCTGTGTAAATGGATGAAATTTTGTAAATAGGTCTATGTACTGGCTATGCTTTCATATTTATATAATACATAAGCGACAGGGAATATTTAAGTGAATATTGCATTAAATTATATACAAATTGGCCTGGGCGTAACAACCCCAAACCGAAACCCACCCCGCCTCATCCGCAGCCATGCCATGCCCACGGCTCTAATTTGATGCACGCTTCAGCCGTACCCGCACACCGCACTCTGAACCCCGCACCACGTACCCTGTAGTGTGCAGCTCGCAAATGATCGAACGGGTGCCGCTCATCAGAGCCGCAGGAAAACAAATATCGCTGCGAGCGGAAAGAGCGGAACGCACAACCAACATTCGGCTGGTTAGCTAACTGCCAGCTGAGGGGCAGCGAGTACATAAACTTCTCAGACAATGACAATTTGGAAAATGCCAATAAAATAATGGCCGACAATAATTCCGGCGTGCACTGCAGAGACATTTATAATGCCAAGCAACGCGCCATATTTTGACACAGTAGGTAGGCGTTTTATACCCTTGCCAAGAGAATTAAAGTTAGCTCGTGAAATGTAAAACGCATAGAGGGGAGATGTTTTTTAGACTACAATAAGCATACTTATCGAATGCTGCTGAGATAAACACAACAAACGAATGACGGAAAATCAGTTAAAAGATAGTTTTTTGCATGAAATCTGACAAGAATATTTCATTTTAAGAGAGAGTTTTTTATAATACCAAAATTCTAAACCGTTTAAATACGGTTAATTAATTTAGTGAATTGAACAGGATATAGTAAATAAGCCTTACGTTTGGGAGCGAATTTAATCTTCGGCACATTTCGCTGTTATTTTCAAAGCATCCACTATGCCCTGTATTAAGTTTATCTTGTCTGCGAAATATAATTAACACAATCAAATCTACGTTTTATGTACATATTTGATCTTAACTGAGTGCTGATTAGGACTCAATTCTGTTTTTTTGCTTGAAGCGGAATCGATACCTTGCAAGGCGTCCATAACTGCCGGCAACGAACTAACATCAAAATGCTGTTAGCTGCAAACTGCTCCAGTTGTTGCCGCAGGTGCTGTTCAATTTCTGTCTGCGGCAGCGACTGCGGCCTAAAAGGACAGTTGGCCTGTCGAAAACGTCTTCGCAACCGACAGACAACAACAAGTTCACGCCCGCAGCTCGGCGCAAGTTGCGTGCCGTAAATTTGAGTTTGCAGAAAAGTGGAAGCCGTACCCACTAGTCGTACTGGGGAGGGGGCGGGGCGGACCTCCTTGGAACAGGTGCGAAGCATGCGAGTACTAGTCGGTGTGGTTTGAGCCCCCAAGTTCAGGTTGTGTACTTGGTGTTGAAACAGAAGCAATTATATTGTTTGATTTATTTCGTCATTGCGTGCTCTTCCTTGTGCTTGACTATATATGTATATAGATATATATGTTTGTGTTGGCATGTGGGTGCGTGACTTTATGTTTTGTAGTGTAATTGCAAGTTGGCGAGCTTTCAATCGTCAAGTGCGATTCAAGATAAGTGCGCCATAGACACTCAAATTACAGCGCAGCGTCTTCAATCTTGCAATAAAAAAGTCTATATGTCACGCCCTCAATGTGTCAGTAAAAGTAAAATTAATGCATATAGCACTCCCCTTGCCCGCGTTAGCGAAAATATTAACCACATATATACACTGGGAAACATGGGTACATTAGCATGCGTGGCTAGACGAGAATTTACGAGTTTATCCATTTATATAAACGGAAACTTTGTTATTACAACGAAAACACACGAAGGGGGCATAAATTCCCGATGTTATCTGCTTGTGTACAGTTACAGTTACAGTCAGTCCGCCAACTACAACCAAATTACGCAATACCCCGATCTGAGTTTGGTTTATCGAGCTCTATATAAACAACTAACGTTTCATCGATTGTTTTCGCCAGTTTAAATTACGATTACATTATTGGCATTAGACCAAATTAATTACAGTATTGGCATTAATTTAGTTGCATATCACATTGTGCATGTGTCGCAACCAAATAAATAAGCCCAGTTATCAGTTGTGGATCAGAGCAGAAATGCCAATTACAAGTACAGCCATAGAGCAGTTCTATAGAGCATATTTGGCCGCGTTACGGTAATAATTGTGTATGCATTATCACCGCTGATAATACGACATATCTATCTGTTCCGTTATCTGTGTGTTCATTACCTTCCCCATTAGAACTACAGATTGATTTTGCACAACTAAATCAAATATATAAATATGGCCAAAGCACATTTATTTGAGTTCTATCGATTCAATAAAACATTTGCAACCCAAGCAGAATTCACAAAAACCATCTTTTACCGTTTACATATGATTGAATTTGCTTGGGAAAAATAATTCCACACAAACCAATTTATAAGTTTTGGGGTGCTTGAATTATTGGATTTATATTTATAGGCTTATGGAATTTAGTTAGCATCAAATTGAACTGTGATCAAAAATAAATCTGAGTGTAAGCCAAATCTTATTTAAGCTTTTAACTTTATGGATAACTTAGAAATCGAATATAAAAACATTATCCTTAAACACGTTTACTACAATTTTTTCTAGTTTATTTTCAATAGCTGGAAATTCTCATGTAGAAATTCATTTTATATAGTATAAATTACCATGAATAATTTTATAATTTTCTTTCTACTAGTACAATTTTGCCGAGTTGCTTAACTAACTAACTATATAACGAATATATAATTAAATTTATAATTTGTAAAAAATAAGAAAAACTTGATTATACCCTGAGATCTCTGACAGCTCATGCGAAATGAATTTTGAATTTTAGCTTAAGCCCAACTTGGCAAGTATTGGGTCTTTTCGTTGAACATTGTGGCTTTGAGCTGGCTGCCCACTGCGATACTGGAGGGTTCGCTGGCAAAGCGCAGATAAATTATGAGGCGCGGCGGGTGGTTTATCTGTGGCAGTAGCATAGATAGCAGTCGGAAGATAGCTGCCCCGACAGTGGCAGACGACGGGCTAACAACCGGCAGCTCGTGAATTGGCTCTAAATTAATTATTTACGCATTTGAATTGAGGCAGTGTGTTGAGAACTGATTTCGAAATGGCCGGCAGACAGGCGGCTTGCCGCGTGCCGCATTACGAGCCGGAGCGCGCTACCCGCCTCATGCGGCCGCTCTTAATTTACCAATCAAAAACTCGTAATTAACCTAATAAGCCTTCGAGACGGGCTGCGTGTCCCGTCGCGTGCCCCACGCTGCCGTCAACGCATTGTTTGTGCCGCTACACAACATCGGGAGCCGTCATAACTGACGCCTGGCCGCGCGAGTTAAATGGATTAAGTGACGCAACTCGCTTCGATACAAATTATGGCGCCCAACGGACCCCAATGCATGAATGGATGAATTGATCAGTATAGGGCGGTGCATATAGGGGCAGCGATCTTGTCTATATACAAACTATATATAAGAGTTGTTTTCAATGTTGACAAATCTGAGTTGTACATATATACAAATACATGTCAATATTCCAGCTCAATATTTCCGGTCATTGTTTGATTTATGGCACGGCGTATTTAAGCCATTGTTGTCCTTATTTATATTATGCCTACTTGCTCATTACATTTTAGCGCTAAACGCAATAACAGATTTTCACACAATAACCACAGTGCCAACCACTAAATCCCTGGCTAAACAGCCCTAAACCAAACACTCGTACTCATGGCAGTGTCCCTCCGATAATATTTGCTTAGGACGTGACCAGCCTTTCGACATTCTCCGCATGCGCAACCCCAAGGAACTGCCTAGCAGCCCAGCAGCACTCGGTGCACGGTGAAAAGTTACTGCTAATAGCATTACCACGAGCTCACAATAACAGGCCAACTATATATACTAGACGATTCTGTCTGTGGCCGTGCAGCTCAACAGATGACGTTTATTTTATATGGCATAAGGTTAGATGTATGTGAATTATGGTTTATGTATATATTTTTAACATTGCGGAAACTATTGTAATTTTTAGATTAGAAGGTAAGAGAGTGTATGAATACTATAAAAAGTATTGTTGCCAAAGATAAATGCTTAATCTGTTTAAAATGCGCAATGCAATATTTTTAAATGCTTTATTTTACAATAAAAAGCTTTTTAGATTCATAAAATGTATTTATTATTGATTAGTTTAAAGAAGCGAAATTTTAAGGCTATCTAAATTAAATTTTGCATATTACGAAAAATGTTGTGCAATTCAAAATATTTAAAGCGATCACAGCAATTGTATACTACTAGACTAGGCTACTAGAAAACTTAGGAAATCTTTGTAAAGTTAATTTTTAGATGAAAATCTTCAGAAGTCTTTTGCACATCTGCTACATGTTTGCAAGGGTATTTAAACGGGGCAAACCCAAAGATATTTGTAGTATAGCAGTGCAGTCAAGATATAAATGTATCTATGTACACATCTATATATGTACACATATGCACATAGGAATAAATAAATATGACCCATGTGCACATCGTTTCATATTGTAAGTAATTTAAACGTTCGATGGGAAAGGAAAATCGTTGAAAATATTGCAATGTCTGGGCAAATAATAATTTCGGCGTGCGGAAAAATCCGTGACATCATAAATTATCAATAATCACACTTTGTTTTGACAGGATGACGACTGTCGCATCTGAACCGCATTGTTGTCTCTATTGACATAAGCGCACACATACCGACTCGCATGTGTGCATATAAGTCTAACATACGTGTGCACACACACGCACATACCTACTATATGTGCACACACATGTGTCAGGGAGGCAGCGGTAGAGCTATTGAATCCTCATTGTGACCAGCAATGACGCGACTAATACTACTCTGAACTGCACATCCTTGCCTGGGGGGCGAGAGCTCGCAGAGATAAATAAATGACAGGATGCGAATGACGCGGTCCTGGAATTCAGTTGATTTTCGCTTTATTCCGTGTAGTTATGCCAGTTGGTGAAGCCAGAGCCAAGCAAGGACAGATGACACACTCTGGGGTTGGAGCCACTGGACTCGCTTGTAACTGCCAAACAAGTTATCGACGACGAGAGCACACCCGAGAGCACATTGTTTTACCATTATTTTATTTATTTGCCTGCAGTGCAGTTGGCCAAAAACGATGATTTTTATGAAACTACTTTATCAAACGTTTTGTCACAGATATTTCGAATTTTGTGTATTTATGGGAAACTTTAATATTCTCGCTCCACTTAGCTTAAATAAAAAAAATTATATAAATGTACAATCCTCTGTGGAGAGGATTGTGAGAGTGAACAATAAAAACTTGTGATTGCAGAAGAAATAATAGCGATGTAGAGGTATAAAATTCTAAATCTAATTTATTATTCAACACATTAATTTTTCTTTCGGGTAGATTTTGGCTAGTCTTGAGATATATAAAAATAATAGTAAGTTCTTGATTTAGTTTCCTTGAGGTTTTTCAATTTCGAATTTTTCAATACTATCTACATGATTTCTTGAATTAAATGTTCATTTGATTATTCTGTCCCATTGTTTTTTAAAAAATTTTGCGTTGTATTTAATGTGCTTCTCTATAGCTGCTAAGCTCGATCACAAAATGTCAGTAAAATGAAAAACTGTAGGGTAATAAAAAGGTCAGTCTTATCCTCAGATTAACTGTCAATTAGTGCCACATAGTTAACAACAACGGAATAATATTGTTTGATAATATTTACAATTAAATGGCATCCACATGATATTTTAAGGCTCACGACTTTGTGCATGATTATAATTTGAATATTTATCGGACGGGCATAAATCGAAATCGGTACTAACCATTAAACATGGCATTTAATGGCATCACGTGTGTGCATGTGTTTTGTATTGAATCTACAATATTAATAACGCTGATAAAACGTTGACTGGAAACGTTCGACCTCATTTGTTTCAACCTTTCGCTGGGCAATCAACGACAACGCTAACACTACAAGCGGCAGATACAGCTATGGGTTGGGAGCCCGACAAAAAGTCCGATACGGATACATACGATATAACAACCAGAGGCAAATACAGGCGCACAAACACAACAACAACAACAACAATAACAGGTACAACAAAAGCAACCACAACAACCGAGCGAGTAGCAACAAAAAGCTTTTTAGTCAGCGATAACACTTATGTATGGGTATTGTAGACGTATTATTAAATGCCATGTTTTGTTAACGGCCGAAACCGTTCCCAAAATTGTCAACCTACACAAACGCAATGAAAGCGACAACATTTGTTACTGTTGTCAGTGTCGGTGTCAGAGCTGCTGTTGTTGGAGCTCTAATTTGAGACACGATTTGTTAATGTGTTTTGTGTAGCTCGCTCCATCCAGAATTAAGCTGATCAAACTACAGAGCTCCATTCGATAATCAATTCAATGTTACTGAATAATGTGTGAAAAATTAAGTACTTCAGGTTAGAAGGCAAAACTATATAAAACAACTAGTATATTAACATAATTGGGTATATTCATTTCGATTTGGATTTCAATGAATTTTGATTGTCAGTATATATTAACTATTTTGCCACGATATGTTGGTCATGAAAGCTAAAAATGTTTTACTTCTTATATAAGTATTCTTTGAAGTGCGTTTATAATACAAATTGTAAAATTATATATTTAAGTAAGATATTCGAAACGTGCAAATACTTTTCTAAAACACAAATTTATACAAACCCGAAGTTAAAGCATGATCTATGATGTTTTAGCTATAGAAATGAAGTCTGATTAATAGACTTTGTTTCTTATAAATTAATTACTGCTCAGTTGGCTTGAGGTCCTGACAAAATTGAAAGTACAATTTTTGTTTTGTATTTAATCAATATAACTCAAACTTTCAGGAATTTGTTCAGTCTCTTTTTATTACATAGTTTTTATGTGATAAGGCCACTAGAGTATGTTATCTGCGGTAGACGGATGATATATATCTTCTTGTTGTTCATCTTCATTCAGCATCAGATAGTGAAATGAGGCTTGAACTCTTGGGAACGGGTATGGGTATTATCGTTGAGGGCGTGAGGCTAGAGCGGCCCAGACAAAACGCTTCAAGTGAGGTGAAGCTGTAATTGAACTACTGGAAACGGCTTCTAACTTTTCAAAGAAAACATCGTTAGAGCCAGGGGCAACAGGGGCAACAGCAGCTCACCAACCTACCAACTCACCAGTTCGTCAGTTCGCCAGCCTCTAACTGAGTGAATGACGATGACTGAACTGGGGCGCAGAAAGTGACTTGTCATTAAACATGAAACTCTTGCAGCGTCAGTTCTCATAATTGTGTTGAGTGCCAGTCGTTGTTGTTGACTCTTAATGTTGTTTTCTTTGCATGCTGATTAGTTGAGCTCGGGGAATGTCCCTGTCCCACTGTTCCCTCCTCTGTCACCCGCACTCGCTATTGAAATTGTCAGTCGCGGGACCGATTGCAGAATGAATATCGTTATACATTCATGTTCATATAAGAATACTCGTGTGTGTGTGTGTGTGTGTATATGAAGAGGCCAAACCAGACCATGACTACTTGCTCCAATGCAGTCAACATCTTTCTACTTACAGATGAATGTATGTACATACATACATACACTTTCATATGTATATGCACACAGAGCACTTTGGCTGCTCGCGAGCGAGTGTTTTGATTAATGATGATACATGAAATTAATTTCAATTCCTACTCGGAGCGATTGTTTGCGTTTGAAATGAAAGCCTTTTCACACCGCTTCAGGTTCGACCTCGGATTCAGATACATATTGAAAAATGTTACTAGGCTTCTTATTAATACTTCTTTTGACTGCATTGATTCGTTAACAAAATCTGAATTCGACTCTCTGTATATTTTTTCCATTCCTTTAAAGCAGCAATCGTGCATAATGTCATTAGCGCTGCATCATCCTCCTTCCAACCACTTAAAGCTGTTGAAAAAATCTCGCAGAATGGCTTTGTTGTGCTTACATTAGCCTCCGTAATGAGCTGATTTTGATTCGAGAATTCCACTTTATGCACAATGTCGTTATGATCATTATTATTATGCTTAGACTGGCACAGTCATCAGTCCGATTTGTTAGCCTCACACACACATGGACAGAGAGAGGATCACATTAAATAGGCTCAAACAGATTTGAAAACCCTGCAGATCTTGTTCTGCTTGGAATATTTATCTGATTTTAATAATTTTAATACATTTGAGCAAAAAAGGATTTATCTGATTTTAATAATTTTAATATATTTGATCTAAAAAGGAATAAAAGATAAACTTATATATATAGAATGTTTAGCATGAAATATATTAAAAAGAATAGCATGTATTTGTGATATGTATGTATTTAGTATTTTTCTACCAATGTCTGAAGATACTTTTCAAGCTTTTTAAGGACACGCAATAAAAGAATAATAATGACTCCTCACCCAATAAAACTTGTAATGAATTGACGAGTGTGAATATCTCAGCAAGATAATCTTATAAGGAAACAAGATTTAACTGCACTTTTCAATCAGATAGTTATTAATGGCGTGTCTGCGGTGGGTAATGTTCTTGATAAAGCACGGAATTTACGCCAACCAGTATCGGTAGAATTAAACGGAGGCGCAGAGAGCTCATACAATCTGGTATAAACAACTGTCCGTGAGTATATAACACAAATTAAAAATGTTAACGTTTTTACAAGTTAACATTGAAAATCGTTTAGCGGCAATTACCATCAAATGTTGGCAACTCTTTGAAGTGTACCGATGTTTGGACGCCAGTAATCCCAACTTGGCCTAAACATTTCAAGCATTCCTTTGGCAGTGCCGCGTCTAGTACCCTGTCGCCGGCGTTTGCAATGGCAGTGACTCCAGCGGACAACTACAACAACAACAACAACAACTCCGGCTGATGGGCCATGCGCATGCGCACGCGCACTAAATAAACCAGCGGCATCGGTTTTGCAAGCCGAAACGGCACCGACACGGCCCGGCCCGGCCCGGCTCTTGTGTCGCCAAGAGCCACGACTAATGTGCCGCTAGCGACAGTACTCGTTGTATTAACAAGGCAAATACACCGCGGTCCATGCAAATCGAAGCGACGCGTCGCATCGTTTTTAGCCCAATCGAGCTGCAGTCGCAATCGTAGATCCATCCAGCTAGTTAAGGCCCAATGCAAACATGCAGCTCGAGCGTTTTGAGAAAGACAACACCCAGAGCGAATGAGTGGGTAAATAAGACAAATGATAAAAGGCAGCAATAGCAAAACATCGCTGACTGTTTCAACAGCAACAACACCAGCAACAACAACAGCAACAACAATAAAAACAACAACAGCTGTTGTCGTTGTCGCTATTTGAATACGTATTTGCCATTGCCAGCCAATGACTCGGAACAACGCGCACACGCACACGCCGAGAATCGGAATGATTATCACATTCCCATTGATCCCCCCCAGTGGACTAAAGCGGCCATTGATTTCTATTTGTTGAACACAGATGCAAGTCTATGAAGGAGCTGTCGATGCCTCTGCTGCTCGCATACACACACACATACACAGCCACATACACTCGGAGAAAAAGTACGAGTTGGAAGAAAATTTAAACATCTTGCATACTTAAATATTGATTATTATAAAATTGAGTTACATTCATGTGAACTAAATTTAGCTTTAATAATTTGTTGGTGTTCTAGATTTTATATCGATCTTAAGAAAACGGAAAACGAGTCATTATACGACCATAAACGAGTCATTATTCATAAAGCTTAAATATTTAGCTCCGAGATCACTCGCCGATCTCAGATGGACATGGATCAGCTAATTATTCTTATAAAGAATCGATATATTTTTTGGGGTCGAACACGCTTCCATTAAACTCTTTTTATAAAAATGCATTCAACGTTCCTAATGTTATTAATTTTATTAAAATGAGTTATGCATAAATAAAAGTTCGGAAGAAGAATAAGAATTCCGCTCAAATGTCAGGGATTAAATTGTAGCAAAAAGTTCTTAGTTTTTTCTTTGAGTGTATGTGTCTACGCACACATGCATATTCAGATGGTTAAAGACGATCACGAGATGCGAGGAGACGCAGCCGTTTGCGCTGCTGTTTGACTATTTGGCTGTTTGGCTGTTTGACTATTTGCCAAGTGTAGAGTGCGATCTTGGCGGGTTTCCGCTGTTGTCGCTGGCAGCGATGCGACTCGAAACCCAGTAATCCGTTAAATGTGAGCAAATAGGCAAACAGTGTCGGATGTCATAATGGAATCTTGAAATGCCGCAAAACCGATCGATTGGTTGTTGCTGTCCTCATCATTTCAGATTTCAGATGGCGGCTGTGCAAATATTTGAAACGATGCCAGCTAACAGCGAACTCACTTAGATTTATAGTGTCCCCAGCCACAACGCAACTAGCTAGCGCTGATTGGTTGTTTAGGCCGCATTCTGTTATCAACTAGAACTGGTAATACAGGAAAGTATGGCAAGAAACAATGCAATCTATAAATGGATGAACACCAAACAATGACATCAACAACAACAACAACAACAATAACAACAATAGAAATGCAATCAAACTCATTGCAAACGGCAGTTTTCTTTTTGCCCAGAGATGAATTGCAATTGCCATTGGGCCATGTTCGTGAGTGGTCCAAATGGCAAAAGCTATAACAAACAGGACAAATATTTAGACGACGCCTGGCCAAGACAAAGTCATAGCCACATGTCTCTGTATGTGCGTGAGTGTGTGTGTGTGGATGGTGGCATGTGTTTGCACTGTAAGTGGATTATCGCACAAGCGGCTGCCACTTTTTGCGTGCGACGGGCGAGTTGCTGGCGCAGCAACGATGACGACGACGACGACGACGACGTTTTAGCTATCGCTATCGGCTGATCGGGCAGTCGCTCAACTGACGACAAGTCTCATTGGTAGTTCGGGCATGTCGACGCAATTAAAAAAACGCCTTCTTTGGTATGACTTCTGGATTTGGCATGGAGGCGCAGGTGCGGCATATGTATGCAAGCCGCGAGCGCGAGTCCATGACGCACGACCGACGCCGACAAACACGGCGCCCACGGCAACCACCCGCCTTTCCCCCATCCTACTCCCACGCCCACTGCGTACGACTTAACGCGCACAATAGGCTATGCAAATTTGTGGCACAAACAATCAAACTAGTAAACGCCTGCTGACCAAAGATCAATTGTTGAACTGTGCACCCAGGAATGTGTTGTACTATTTGACTATTCGCCCGGATGGACGCACAGATTAGGTGGCATATCCACAAGGCGAGTAACAATGTGCTGTAAAAACTTGATAAGGAGGAGGGCTCTTTTGTGTCTTTAAATTTTATTAAAAATGTGCAAAGACTTAATCGGCTAAATTACTTTCCTACCTTACCATGAAAGCGGTAACATACGTTTTAAATAAATTATTTTAATGGGATTTCACGATAAGCTTGTGATTTTCATGGATTTGTGATACATTTCTATACCAATTAATTAATTTATTTCCGGTTGAAATTAATTTAAATTTAAGATCATTAAATAAATAACTTACAAAGCTGGCTAAAGTTGCTTTTTGCAAAACAATATTTTTCTACGAAACTAGTTGGTCCGGCGGCCCGATTGATGGAAATGTGGTAGAAAAACTCAAGAAAATTCTGAGAGCACTTGGCTGGATGATTGCCTCTAGTATGTCGCTCAAGCGAAATGCCGAAGAGAAAGATCAGAGCGCTTATCAAGCGCAAGCGTAAGTTAAACACGCAATTATCGCCTCGACATCGTCAAAGTGAAGAGTCTCTTTGGATGGCAGGCAGTTCCGCGCCGTTTTGTACGACTTTGTTCTAAGAAAAGACATAAAATTACTGCGTAACAACTGCAACAAGGTGTAATGGAGGCGTAACGCGCGCCAGTCAGTAACTGCCACTGCCACAGTAACTGCCGCTGCCACAGTTACTGCCACTGCGGATGCCGGAGTTAACATTGTTTGTGGCTCATAGAAATAAAACTGTTAATTGCCAAATGGTTGAGTTGCGTTTCCCGGTTAATTTAGGTACTAGTCAAGTCGGGCTCTCGGATGCCCAGGTGCTTGCTACCGAACTCTCTCGCCATTTACCCACTCTGCCCGCTTGTGTTAGCTTGTAAAATGGCGTGGGAACGCACCAAAGTACAACGCGGTTGACAGCAATGCGTTACGGTCCCTCTAGAAAACCCTCCAGCAATAGCTGCCCATGGAATGCGAGCGTCTTGCGCCTATTCAGAGACAGACAGAGAGAGAGAGAGAGAGAGGACCAATAAATCATGGACACTGCCACTTGCCGGGTACCCAAATGCAGTTGCACACGCGGCAAACGCAAGCTGATATTCAACGATTGTACTTAATATTCATTCAAGGGCGAATTAATTTCTAATTCGCATGCAGGACGGCAACAATCCCGGCTCTACAATCGACATTAACATTAGCAGTTGAGCTACACATGTTTTCCGCCCAAATCTGAGCAAACACGCTGTAATCACGTACAACAGCCGACTCTGTCGCAGTCACAGTCGCAGTCGCAGTCACAGTCACAGCTACAACAAAGTATTCTCTTCAATCCAACGGACTCTTAACCCATACAAGCGTCTGTTTATTCGTATCCGTGTAGAAAGTTTTTTGCAATTTTTAATTTCGCTTTGAGACCCATTATTTGTTTGAAAATTAAATAAACATTTAGTATCCAAACACGGTTGCATTTTATTGTGATATAAAACATTTATCTAAAGCTGTGTGGCTTTAAAGTCAACTAATGTTAATAAATAATTAATTACTGATAATAATTATAATTTATTCTTACTCCACTAAGATTGAATACTATATTTATATTGTAACATATATTTAAATATTTTATTTGTTTTATTTGTTAAATGTTGCTTAGATCAATTGCACTTTTTAAATATTTTTGATACGAAAAATTTATAAAGTAATAAATTGCAGGCAATTACATACTCGGTGCCCAGTGTTTTGTTTTTGCTTTTTTAATTGATGTGCCAGACACGACATCTATTTATAGTGTAAGAAATATATGTAATACGAATATATTTTAATAAGTACATTAGCAGTCGTGTTTATTCCTGTCTGAAGAACGTCTCACGCCAAAAGCTGATAATGAGCTCACAATTATCACTTAAGCTGCTGCTCGAACACGATGTAAGCTCAGGTTTCACTTGGGTAAAGCCGTCCCCAGCGACTTTCACATACTAACTAACTATATCTATCTATGCGGAGCAGGCGATATGCATAGAATACAATATGTACCGGTGGACAGCTAAGAACAACCTCAAAAGTGCGATAGTCCATTTCGTGTAGACAATCTAAGACCGAGCCTCCAGTTCGGCCCTCAAAAGTTCTGAATCAGAGCGCGGGTCGCGTGCATCGGTGCCTTCAATGAATAAAGAACGAAACAACGAAACAGAAACAGCGACATCGCCTCCAACTGGGTATTCTTTATTTCAGCACACATGCAAAGCTGCGGAACATTGAATCGAGTGAATTATCTATGTTGAGCATGCCGGAGCTAACATACCCTAGAAAGAGAGTGTGCATACATAATGACTTGCATATAATGTATTCTTCAGATAAGTCTTTCATTGTGATACCGCTAAAGGATATTGATGCCGAACTCAGCATTATAGTTAGTATGGAAAAAATAAAACATTAAATAGTCCAACAAACAGAATATATTAATATGACAAATTTGCGTACTTGAAATAGACGTTAAAAGTTCTCAATGAAAGTACAACATTTTTGAATCTTGAATTTTACAATATTGGGGCCTAAAAATGAGTTCTTGAAATCAAAATGTAATTTTCAGCTAAATTTCGACCTTGGCCGAATTTTGACAGTAATTGAAGTGCAAGGTATTTTTTTTTTCTCTTGTTTTCTTTGAGTGCATACATCTGCCTATAATTTGATTTGTTATTTGCATTGATTCATTACGCAGGATAATGCTTATGAAATGTGATTAGTATTGGCCGTTAAACAAATTGGTCACAACGAGTTGAAGAAATTTCTCTCTTTTTCAAAGACATTTGCGCGGATGGCAATTGTAAGCCCAGATTGGTGATAATCCTGGGACATATAAACTAAAGTGTATAGAAATCTCGGTCATGATTTCACATACAAACTTGTTTATTAGTTCAGTTTACCAACAGCCGCATTGCTCTGAATAGCTTCGCTTGCATCTCCCACTGTGCTTAGGCTTGCATTCAATTCTGCTGCATTCGCAAAAGCCAATAACACAACACCCACAACTGGCCAAAACGTAGACGAAGACGAAGACGACGACGAAGACGAAGACAGTGGCAAAGAGACGATAATGTGGGATGGTGGGCTGTGGGGGGAGTGCGAGAGTGAAATTAATAATTATAAGCGCTGAAAGCAAAATAAAATGTAAACAATTAAAATGGGCCTGGACTCAACGATGCGACGCGCCGTTGGCAATTTGCAATTCCAAACACCGGTGACGGCGCAGCAACAGCAACAGCCACGGCGAAAGCAACAGAAACGGAGGCGTCTTTTTGGTTTCATTCTTGTTCTGAGTATTTACTGGCAGCAGCATCAGCAACAGCAGCAATAATAACAGCAGCAGCAGCAACAACAACAACAACAATGCGTGTGACATTGAGGCGCGAAACGGGCAGCCGTCGACGCCAACTGTTTGGGGCTTGTTTGTAAAACAACCAAAAGGTCACAAACTATTTGTGTAGAGTGGCGACCTCTTTGCCTCGGGCGCAGTGTTTGTGTTCGCACACCATTATTTCAACACGCACACACGCGCACGCTCACGCACACGCACACGCACACCCACACACGCGGACACATTTACGAGTAAGTGTTTTAATTGCAGTTTGCCCAAATGGCGCACACACACACACACGCACACACAGATAGATTGGCAAAGGCAATTAATTAATTGAGACCACCCACCCACACAACCTATTTTGAAGCTCAGCCCAACGCCCACACACAAGTGAGATCTGCATATATGTGCACGCATCGTGTCTGTGTGTGTGTGTGTGTATGTATGTGTGAAAGCTGGTACATGTGTTCATGGAATGTTGACATGTGTTCCCCAAATATGTATATGTGTGGCATACACAATATGTAAGCATGCGTGTGTGTGTGTGTGTGTGTGTGTGTGTGTGTGTGTGTGTGTATATATACACCCGATACACATGTTTATATGTATATAGTTAGTTGCAGTTAGCCGTGCCCATGAATTGCCAATGGGCGCCGCAAATATGCAAAACTGTCCGCACAGAACGGCACCCGAACATGTGTTCATTTAAATAGTATCAGAATAGTAATAGGCGAGTATTGCGGATCGGTGGCAGCTCATTAAACCTTTCCTTCTGTCTTTGTTGCTCACAATTTGTTCTTCATTTGAACGCATAAACTGAGCCGATTACGATTTGGGGCCAGCAAGGCCAACACACGTTCGAACGAATTGATCAATATTTAAGTTATTCCAACGCATGTTCCGACGCAACAATGCATCTGCTTAACATTTATTTTCTTTTATTTTGCTACACTGTTTACAAGCCTATATATAATTAATTTACTGTACAAAAACCTTTCTAATCGTATTTACAAACTATTTAGTAGAGAGTTCGAATCAATTTTTTTGGAAATGTTTGTTTTTAAAAACGTCAATTATATCAAAGAATAGATTAAAAAATCATTTTGTCATAAGTTCTTAAACTCCTATAGCAGGTGTACAAAATTGTTAAGATATAATAGACAATTCCAAAGAAGAAAATACCCTCTGTGGGATTTTGAACTATATTACAAAGAAATATAAATATTCTTATGTATTTGAGAACAAAGTAATACAGGCAATATGGTTAAAAAAGAGCGTCTTTTCCACTATCTACTCAGAAACACACACTCACACGAATACAGTTAAAACCGAATAATGATCGCTAGTCGGAGAAAGAGAGCTAAGTGAAGAAATGAAAGGAAGGCAAGGTGTGTTCTCACAACAATGCGTAACCCTTGTACGGCGATTAATATCGCATCAAATAAATTCCAAATTGCTGTTTGAGTATCATTTAACAATCTTTGATCATCTACGCACCAGCACTTGCATTCCCCCAACCCAAACTATGGCTCCCTCTTGTCCGTAGACCTCCGGCAGCGACGTCACGCTCTCGGGACGGAAGCCGTTGCGGCAGACACTCTGACGGCGGCCCGGCGGCTGCTTAGCATAGATGGTCTCTAGATAAACGGTTGGGGAGGTTGGGGTAAATGGGCTCAGAGTCATTTTCAAAGAGCCGCCGCACCTATTCCATTTTAGTTTTGGCGCATTTTCAGCTGGACATTAAAAGGCAAAAAGATCAATTAATTTGTGCTTAAGTTCGTTAAATCTGAAGGAGATTTCATTAAATATTTAACTGCAAATGTTTTAGACCTATTCAAAAGAGGTCACACATTTTTCTGAATTATTCACTTTATTTTTGCCATGTATGCTTAAATTTAATTAAGTGCCAGACTACGGCAAACCTTTTAATGAAAAACTGCAACTCGGCTGATTTAAAAATTGATATAGCATATGAATAAAACTGACAAATATAAAAATGTTCATTCATTAAAATATTTAATGTGTATGCATACATACACATGTATTCATTTATGTATGTACATGGATACATTAGGGTACACCCCCTTATTTAGAGTTATGTACGGGTGTATTTCCGTGTTTCCATCAGATCATTAATAGGCTTATTAATATTTTCATTGTTAATAAAACAAAAAAAAAGTTGGTGAACAGTAGCCATCATGACACGCATTAAGTTTATCTTTACCTCCATTATCAACGCCTCCAATCTAATTTTAAAAACAAAATTGAAAAAATTACTCATTTCCACTTCCAAGGAATCGCCAAGCGAGCCGCTGGACAACGGACGTGCACACCCGGTGAACGTCTTTGGCTTGAACTTGGACTTGGACTGGGGACTGGGGACTGGAACTCGGAGTTGGGATATGGTATCTGGTATCTTTAGCGTATCTCATTCACATTCATAAATTTGAATTTGCCTGGTTTTCATTGTGTTCGTTAGCTGCTGCGTCTTTTTGAGTGTTTGGTGTCGCTTTGGCCTTTGCTTCTGCTTCTACTTCTGCTTCTTCTTCTCCTTCTGCTTCTGGTTCTGGCTCTGTATACTCGATACTTCGTATCTCGCCATGTCGCCGAGTCGACCACCCGATTAGAGAAATAGTTTGCGCTCATTTGACTGTTTGTGGGCACGTTTGGTATTCGTGGCTGAATTTCTTAAAAACAATAAAATAAAATTAAGCAAAACGGCATTTTAATAATGCTGCTGCTGCTGCTGCTGCCGTCTTCTTTTCCCTTAGATGGCCCGTTCGGCTGGCTCAGGTGTAGGCTGCTCTCCGTTGGCTGTTGGCTGTTTGCTGTTGGTGTTCGTAATGGGCTATAATGGATCTTCCTAACAATTTGATGATTTATGTTGTGTAGCTAGCGGTTGTTCTTGTTGTTGTTGTTGTTGTTCTTGTTTCGTTTGGCTTCTTTATAGCTGTTTTATTATGTTTATAGCGCTTATAGCGTTTCTGTCTGTGTCTTTATCGGCTAACCGAAAACTGCCCTGGCGCTCGTGTATAACGCTAGTGTCGGTCCCACTCCGACCAGACCAATGACGTGCGCCTCTTGTCGGCTCTTTGTTTCCCCGTTTCCCCGTTTCCCTGTATGGATATGCCTGGCCGCTGCCGTTGCCGCTGCCGCTGCGCATGAGCCGTCCCGTCGCATGTGCGTTCAAATTTGGCTTCGCGTTTGTTTTTGTCATAATAAACCACTAAAAGGGAGCATATAAAAAGTAATTTTCCGCACCTGCCTTCCAAACGTGGCCAACGCCAGCGGTACTTCAAGGGATCCCTCGGCCCTTCGATGATTTACGAGTTGCGTTTATCAAACGAGCTAACAGTGTTGCCATTTCGTTTTTCGACTTAATTGAATACCACTTGTCAGATGAAGCACATTGTTAACCCGTCCAACTATCGCACACCAAAGGATGCCACACAGTCCACTGAGAAAGTACTTTTCCCATTTACATGTCAGCACTCGGAGACGGAGACCGGATAACGTAAATGCCTCTAGTTAACTACGTACATTAAATGTACCGCTGATTCGATTCAAGTACTAGATTAATATATATTTAACACCTTAAACGACTTTTAACAAAACCAAATCTCACAGTGTAATTGTTTAAAACTCTTTGAGCATTAGCTTACATTCAGTGAGAAAATAGCCACGAATATAAGTGTAATAAAACTCAACTCAATTATAAGCATTCTTTTAAGATTCGGCAAAGATCAAATCATTTTCAGCTGGGAACTAAATATTTTGGGTTTTTGCTTTGCAGTTTATTTAAACAACCACCGTATAAGCCATTTGGTGATTTCTTAATATAAGAAAAAAACTAAGCTTCAGTTTTTAACGAAGATATTAAGAACTTTATGTACTAGAAATTTAAGTATCAAAACGGTTTGCATTTTATTTCTATCACACTACAATTTATAAATGGGTTTTATTTATTTTTATTGTGCGAGTTTCTGTCTATATATTACAGCAATATAATAATGATCTTGTTTTCTAAGACATGCTTTATTAAATTAATATATGTAACAAAATATTAGTTAACAAGTTTTTAATTTCTAAAAATATTTCTAAAATACTGCAAGTAATAACAATAGGTAACAAGTAAAATAAATAAACTTGTTATTGTTCTTCGCCTGATATTAACGAACTGAGACCAAGATCAGCTTTCTAGCTTTTCTAGTTTCCGAGATCGCTGCGGTCATACAGACGGACAGACGGACATGGCTAAATCAACTCAACTCGTCGTCCTGATCAAGAATATATTACCCATTTTCAATGCGTTCAGGGTATAAAAATTAAAAATAGAATCGAATGCTTAAGGGTAGGCCAAATCACTTCATATATTGTTTATCTTAGTCTATTTGATAATTAAAAATAAAAATGAATAATTAAAAGTTTTTCTTTGAAAACTGAAAGTGTAGTGTAGTTGAAAGATCGGCTGTATGTCTGGGACAATGCAAAAACAAATTTTTTGATAATCTGAATTTGGGGGAGGAGGGGAAGTAGGATTTGAAAAAAAAAAAATATTATTAAATATATTTCTTTTTATACAGTGCTCGTAAGGCTAACAAGGAGAAATTGTTCTCATAGCCGAATTATAAGCCATAGTAGTTAGGAATAACAAATGTAAGGTAATCACATTGTTATTACCTAATAGAAATTACATTCTTATACAAAATTACCATTAACATCATTATCAAAGATTCTTGAAGAACTTTAAATGAAATTCGGCTTCTATTTGGCTATGGCCATAAAAATCGATGTATGGGTTATTGGGTTTTGTAAGTAAATACTTATATGTGTGTAAAGATACCCTGTATTGTTGTGTTCATGCTTGGCATTCTATAGATTAATCGAACCACCGAATTTGGTTGTCGTCGCAGTCGGTTGACAATCGCATTACAAACAGCAAATGTGTCAGAAATATTGTTATTGTGAGTCTCTTTCATTTGTTTCTGGTACAATGGTCGTAATTTGGGACTTTAAGAGCTTTCAATGTGTCGTTTCGGTGCGCGTTGCGGGAATTTTAAATTAATTATTTTTTTGACCCCACACAATGTTCGGACCCCAAAACAGCCTGGGAGCAGGGCCAATGTCTACAAAGCTGCCGTCGTCGCCAACACTTTGCATACATAACTGAATCGATAGTTTTGCTTTCAACGCCGACGCGGACCGGTTACCAGCTGAAACTGAAGTTGAAGCTAAAGTTGAAGTTGGTGCTGAGGCTGCGGTGGGGGGAGGGAAATATATATATATATATGTATTTGGTACGTGTACATGTACATCAGTCCGTCGCGGGCCGAATTACTGACATAATATTATTGTAATGTTCCTATGAGACTCTTTCTCGATTCGATCGGCAACAGTGTGTGCCACTTTTTGTCTACTCACGAAGACATGAGCATATTTTGTTTGTAATTTATTATACGCAGTTGGTGAGCTGCCTACGAAATTAATATGGCTTAAGCGTCAACTCATGCTTTCTGTGTTCGGATGTCGTTGTCGGTCGTGGAACACGAGGAGTTATTTGTACCAGCGCGCAGCTTGCCAAAATGTGCTCCCATCATTTGGCCATCATTCGGTTTTGGTTTGGTTTCGGTAGGCAGGCAGGTTAGCCCGGCTGGCTGGCTGGCTGGCTGGCTCACTTAATTCGTAAGAAACAATTTGCATATGTATGTGTTGTCGTTTAACAATGGATTGGCAAGGTGTGAATTAATTTGCTCCGCACGCCAAAAGTCAAATGTTGAGAAGAAAAGCCACACACAGCAATCCAATGGGGGGGAGAGAGACGCAGCCACCCCTTCTGCCGGCCCTTGACGACATTCTGGACTCAATTCTACGAAAACGTTGCCTGCATTTAGTCTCCCTTTGACGACAAACGATGGGCTCAGACGCGGGCTTTGACTTGGGTCCTGGCCCTGGCTTCGGTTTTTGGCACTGTGGCCGACTTATCAATGACAAATCTCCAAAATCGTTTCTGTTTGCCATTGCCAATGGCTGTCAATTTGGCTTGTTGACACTTCGGCGTCTTGTGCACCGGGCTCTAACACCAACACAGTGGGCAATGTTAACAGCCAAAAAGGTTTCGATCGCATTTCTTTTACTTATTTTTATTTTCAGTTGTTTCTTTTTTTTTTTTTGTGGTGCCCGCTTATTTTCCCGGTGGGATTTGGAGCTTCATGAATGAAAGGCAAAGCCCAGGCGGGACATTCCTCGGCGCGACTGACAAGCGGAAGTTGCCGTTACTGGCGACGGATTGAACCATTGCCATTGCTTCAATTGAGACAATAACCGAGCCATCTGTAGCTGTGTCCCCTTGCAGCTTATTGATGCACGGACTTTATCATCTAATAGATTAGGAATTGGTTGGCTTAGTGTTTTTTTTCGGATAAATGTATATAGGTATATGTGTGCACGTGTATGTGTTTGTGTGTGCTTGGACTCGTTTGTCGACTCTTGGGAGTGAAATCAATGTGTTTTAATTAAGCGCTGCAATACAGCTGCAGAGACTGAATTTGTCAACGGCTGAACATAAACATATTCCAAGCGCAGGCCGTTGATGGTGTTAAATTCGATTAGATCTACGACTCCGGCTCCATTCAGCACGCTGCACGGCCAAGAGACAGCATCAGTGCCATCACCATCAACAGCAACAGCAACAGCACGAATAAGAACAGCAACACAACAACAACTGAGAGCCTTAATGCAGTCGCAGTCGCGACACATTTATTTAATCCGCAAGTTGCTCAAATTGCAAGCGCTGATGGTTGGCGTTGTCTTTGGTGGTGCTCGGTGGTGCTTTAACATTTCGCGTATCGCCGAGACAAAAGCACAAAAAAGGCGAACAGCACAGACACAGACACAGACACGCTGACAATCGAAATCCAAAATACTGAATGAAGGCGCAAAGTAAAACAATATCTGATTTGAAGCATCCGGTCGCGATTGTCATTGCCACCTATGTCACCGCCATCGCCACCGCCACCGCCACCGCCACCGCCGCCGTCGAGCGACCTGGCGACACACGCGAGGACAGCCATAGTGCCGAAATGAGGGCCCATCCATGCCCAGGCCCCCAAACTCACTTCCTGCGACTGTTTAGCTGTCCGGTCTGTCCCAATCTCTGTCCTGCTGCTGCTGCTGCTGCCGTTGCTATTGTCATTCTTGCTGTTGTTGTTGGGGTTGCTCCAACTCCACTGCTCCACCCGACCCCGACCCACTCTACACAAATACATATATATATATATATAGTGTGAGATCAATCGTATTCGATTGCAGAATGCGCGGTAGGTAAGCGTTAACGACGTTTTTGAAGTTTCTCTGCTTGACTGCCCCTCCCTCCTCCCCTTTCCCGTTCTCTGCGACTCGACGCTGCTGTTTTTGGTGGCAAGAAGCGCAGCGACAACAAAAAAATTGCGACACGTTATTTCAATTTAAAATGTTTATAATTCAGAGTGTTCTCTGCTCTTTTTTTCTGTTTTGTTGCTGCTGCTGCTGTTGTTGTTGTTGTTGTTGTTGTTGTATGCTACCACCTTCGCTGCCGCCGAACCAGCATCGAACATCCACCGGCGACAGCGAGCTGTCGTCACTTTTGCCACATTTGCCAGCCCGAAAACAAAAACAAAAGTCTGCCCAACAGAACCCATTCAGCTCCAATCCCAATAATACGGGCATGTAGCCCATTATTGTTGCGTATTTTAGTTTGGATCGGACTTCACACGCATTTTGACATCCCGCAATTAATAACATTAGCCTGGGATGAACCACGGCTTGGTCATCCTTTGGTTACTTAGTGTAAATACACTCAGAAAGTTGGAACTTTAAATTTGAATAAAATTAGTTACATTTAATAAGTTTAAATTTAAAGAAATCATAATGGTATCATAACAAGTAAGATTGCTCTAGTCGGGACCTCTCGACTAGGAGATACCCTGAACCCAGCATTTAACACATACACCCAAACTCTCGGCACTTAATAAGTATTGAGATAGTTAAAAATAAACAAAAATTAATTTGCAATTATCAACGAAAAATGAAATGCACCTCAGCTTGGCCGTGAATCGAACCTGCGACCCTCTGCTTCAGAAGCCTATTCAAGTTCACTTATGATATAAAATAACTTACACATCTTTTACAAAAAAAAATTTCAACCAATCGCTAACAAAATTCTGCTTTTGTTAGAAAAAATTATAAATATTAATAATAATTATTGATAATTCAAAAACAGAAAAAATAAATTTCACACTGTCTCATGCGGGTTTCGAATCCGCGTACTTCACCTTAGCTGCACAACCCTAACAGCTGCGCCACTGCTTCGATTAAAAATCTTGCAATAAAATGCAGTTTTACTATGCAAAAAAAATTCCAAGAAACACGCTAGACAAAATTTTGAATTTGCATGTGTGTGTGCACATGAACACAGAAATTGCTTGTGCTGCAGCTTGGCCCCCACTACGGGAAAGAAATTCTTGATTTGCTCGTAAAGAAATGTATGACCGTTATGAAATTTTGAGAATTTATTCAAAATTTCAAGATTTTGTTAAATTTTTTCATTGGTTTTTACACATTCATGTGTAAATGTTTTAAATAATAATAAATTAAATGCAACATTTATTTAGATTTGTTTTAGTTTTTTCCTTTATTATATAAACAAAAT
This sequence comes from Drosophila micromelanica, assembly GCA_004143825.1. Lineage (NCBI taxonomy): Eukaryota > Metazoa > Arthropoda > Insecta > Diptera > Drosophilidae > Drosophila > Drosophila micromelanica. Next base: position 35,308 of record SCDY01001177.1, read on the forward strand.
ATTTCGGTTGGTTTGTGATTTAGTTTCGAAAATATAAAAATTGTTGTTCTAACTAGTTTGGCTTAAATTAGGCATTTCATACTTAGATCTAATTTGTAACCTTTTTTTGTATCTTTGTATTTGTCTTGAGCACAAGAATTTTATAGTTTTGTTCGCTAAGTGTACATACTAGAGGCTATATGGATTATCACTCAGTTTTATTGGTTATTGTGGCCATAAATGCAAATTAAAATGCATTCGCGGCGCCTGAGCACAGGCTTCAGTCGATTTCACTTGCATTCCCTCACATTCGTCGGATTTCGCACTTTGTAGTGGAAATGTTATAATGAGGAAACCGACTGGGAGAATAGGGTGCACCCAAGTACACCCAAGTCAAGAAGCGACCGCCAACAACGTTTGCTTGGGTGGCCTTGGGCGCTACTCCTCAGAGAGGCTGTGTGTGCGAGTGTATGTGTGTGTGTGTGTGATCTGTCCAGAGGCCATTAAACGGCAAATACATTTATGGCCGTAATTACACCCTAAAATTCAAATTATATCAACAAACCAAAACCGCACGTTGTGACCACGGCATGACTCAATCTGAAGAGCTCCGGCGCTTCTTGGCCTTGCGGCTGGCCCTGTCCTTGTTTGATGATGTTTTTTGGCCCAGACAGTCGGCAGCAAGCCCAGTCTCAGTCTCAGTCACAGTCACAGTCAGAGACTGGCACTGGCTACAGCCTTAGGTCCGCATTTATTTTTACAAGCTTGTATCACAATAGTCGTAGGCTTTTGTCGGCACGCCCACGCGCCCCTGTCCCAGCCCCTGTTCCTGTCCCCGTCCCCGTTGTTGACTTAGAGCGAACCAGGCCGGATTATCCAGCAGTGCTAAAAACTTTTTAGAAGTCATTAAAACCTTGTAGTGGTAAAATTAATTACTTGTAGTTGCAAACAATGTAGCCACGCCGCAAGCAACATTTCCATTCAGCTCTCCTCTGGCTCGTCTTCGTCCTCTCTGTTTTCTTCTCCGGCCTGCCTCTGCCAACCAACGTCCAACGTGCGACGTCCGACTTCCAACGTCCGTTGTCCGACGTCCATCGTCCACCGTTCAACGGGAATGAGTCGAGCTGCCGTTCAAGCGGACTAAGTGCATGTTGGTGAAAACATATTCACTTTGAAATTTATTAACTTTGCGTGTTCTGTTGAATTAAGAATCCAGACGCAAAAGTTTCCACAGTGTTTGCTCAAAGTCGTAGACCTATTCAGAAGTCATACATATTTACAGTTTGGAACGCCAAAGCCAAAAAAGTTTCTGTTGTTTATTTAAATATGCGGCTTTAAATTCAGCGATTAGCTTAGGTCATATTATTTGAAAAAGAACTTATCTATTTATATTGAAAACGCTGAATCTTTCGAAATTTTTGATATTTTTGCGTTTCTTACATGCAATAGTTTTTAATATATTAGGGATATTCTTTCCTGTCATATCACCTACCCACTTAGAAAAATCATATAAGAGCATTTATTTGATGTTGTATAAGAGATAAACTTAAATTTAAATTCAAATTTACTTATATAATATAGACAGATTAAAAGGTAAATAAAAAAAAATAAATAAATAAAAAAAATTTACTTATATTACTAAAATTATGATTTGTATTATAATGTGTAATTACCAAAATTTAATATAAAATTGGAAAATATTTGATGAACCATAATTTGAGGCTGACGATCCAAAACATAGAAGTGTTCGGCATTCCACTGTAAACGTTTATTTATTTATTTTGTTTTTACTCTTGGAATCATGCCCACGCCTAGTTCTCTGATATTGGATCGGCTGCAATATCGTTGTCAAAAAGTATTATTAGTGATACACAGGGCTTTGAAAAGTAAACATACTTTTTATTTGTGGTAAATAAAAGAGACAAAATAGCCGAAACTGTTTATGCTACTAATGGATCATAAAAGTTGATTTGTGTGTGTTTTTGGGCTTGTTTGGTCTGTCGACGGCGACGGCGACCCCGAGACCAATCTTTATGAGAATCGACATAAAACCGAAAAGGTAAAGTATCCACAAAGGCCGGCCTAACCGAAAACACATGTTTAATATTTTACAAAATTGTCAAAAACGAAAACAAAACAGAAAAAAATGTCAACTAATTATTTGTACGTTTTTATGGAGAGACACTTAAAATAAGTGCTGCAATGAGTTTACGCAAATGCAGCCAATTGGGCCAGCTGCAATTGTGGCTGTGGTGCAGGCCTGAAATGTGTTCATTACTTTCAATTAAAAGCCCAATAATTGAACATGACGTATTTATGAGTTTGACAACAACGGCTCCGGCCATCGCGATTTCCGCATGAGACTATTCAGCTGTTAATTGCGTGAAAATCTTCTCAATATTGTGACATTGCATTACAAGGCAGACATAAGTACGCAATCACACAGCTATATACTAATTATATTCATACATATGAACACATATGCGAAAAGAGATATGCGTTGGCAGCACACGCGATACTGCGGAACTGCGGAATCGGTTACAAAAGTCCATTAGGCGATTGTTCACAATCGACAAAAAGAAAAGTGTGCAAAACAAAAAAAAAAAAAGCGCAGTTGCTGCAACTGCAGCGAAAGTGCAAAACGCCATGAATCACATTTTGCCAATTAAGCATGATCCGTTGTAAACGGCATAGTCGTAAGCAAAATCATAATTTTATTCATGCATATACCCGCATGCGAGTAAGCAAAACCAAAGGCATGGCCAGAGAGGAAGAGAGGCGGCAGAGGCAGGGGCAGAGGCAGAGGCAAAGCCATCGCGACATTCTTACACCACACCGGAATCTGAATGTAGGCAGCAGTTGTGACTGGGGCGTCGACAACAGTTTGACGTCCGTCCCGCCCGTCCGTCCGCCTCTTTTGGACCGGATGGGCTATTGAGACCACCAAAGCAGCAACAAAAACTCGCACACATTCGACTGCACTGAGACCCGGACAAGAACTGCAAGCGCTGCACTACGGCCCGTCCGCGATTACATTTGTGTTTGTAAATGCGATCGCCGATCATATTTCAGTCGCGGTCGCGCACGTTGGCCAGAGGCAGCGCTTCCAAGGGGGGCCGCGAAGTGCTAAGGATGGTGGGGAGGATTGGGGGGCCTTCTTAGCTTGCTGTGGGGTCCGACCGCCCAGCTTGAGCTGCCAGCGAGTGCAAATCACATAATTTTCATTTAATTACGAGCACAATGTATTTGCATTTGATTTGTAAACAAATGCACTTTGTAATTGCATCCCACTGTATTCGCGCCGGCCTTTGCAGAGCTCCGCTGCACTCCCATGGTACTAATTACCTTACAGCAGCAGATTAACAATGCTGTCCATCTAAATATGTGCGAGTCAAATGCCAGCAAACAACGCCAACAACAGCAGCAACAGAAACAAATGGCAAAGAAAAGTGTAAAAGATAATCGAAAAGTGCAGGCCTTTACTTTCTGAATGAATTCACAGCTCTGCGCTTTTAATATCGACCCGCCCGCCCCTCGCACCCCTTGCTAGTACCGCTGTCAGCGCAGTTAATTGACCAAAGCAACGACCATTGAGTACTATATCCATATTTATATATGCATATATATGTGTGTACTCGTTTGTACACAAGTACGAAATACTTATTTACAGCAAAGTTGCTGCGTTCAGCTGCGGCGCTTTACCTGCTAAGCCGCGAAAGGTGATAAACACCAAGCAAAACTTACAATCGCGGTGCACAAATACTTGCACATAGTATAATTCATATTTAAAAGTCAGCAATAATGAATAATTGGCCCCTTTCTACCACTCATTGTAGTCGATTTATAACCGTTGTGAATTACAAATTAATTTCCAATAACTTGCAAACTTGAGAAATTTCTACGAAAGTTGAGGAACAAATTATGACGGATGTGGATTTTTTTGCCCATTCCCTGTTATTAGAGTTTGTTTTTGTTATGTTGCTGCTCTTTAGAGTATGCAGTAGAAATGTGAGATCGTCCACATCCTGGCAACTCTGATCGCCTGGTAATTGCTTGGATTTTGATCTGGACAGTAGGCAAGGAATTGATTTTTTATTATACCCTGAACCCATTGAAAATGGTTAAAAAAGGATATAATGGTTTTGTGCAACTGTATGTAACAGGCAGAAGGCTTCTCCGACCCCATAAAGTGTATATATTCTTGATCAGGAGCACTAGCCAAGTCGATTAAGCCATGTCCGTCTGTCTGTCTGTCTGTCCCTCTGTCTGTCTGTCTGTATGAACGCGTCGATTTCTGAGACTACAAAAGCTAGAAAGCTGATCTTGGACTCATTCGGTTCGTATATTCCATACCCAGATCAAGTTTATTTCAAAAGAACGATAACTCTTTCCGTTTTCTTATTATCGATATTTATCGCTTTTTTGACTCGGTTTTTTGAGCATACTATAAACGCTAGAGCTATCAAACTTGTTTTAATATGTTCGCGCAAAGCATACAAAGAATTTAAACCTTTCATGTTTTGGATACCTCCCCCTAATCGCCCCCAATATCGACAAACCATAAAAACCGCAAATCAAATAATACAGACTTGCAAATTGGTTTGTACATAGATTTTGATGTCCCTAATAAGTCCTGCAAATTTCATAACGATCATACATTTCGTTTAGAAGAAAACAAGGATTTCGTTTCTGTACTGAGGGCACGCGCACCGAGGAAAGTGAGTGCTAAGCTGAAATGTTTATAGAACCAGATCGCAGGGTTCAGGGTATCTCCTAGTCGGGCGGCCCCGACTAGAGCCTTCTCACTTGTTTTACTTGATTTTGTTATAACCTAGAATTTTTTTACCTATTAATAGCAACAACCATAACTTTATCAAAAGTGAACCGATTTTCATGATTTATAGGATTGTGGTCATAATTTGTCATATAGATTTTAAAAGTAAAATATTTGCATTGTTAGAAATATTTTTTTTTGTAAAATTTTTGATTATAAAAGTCGTGTACCTCCCCTTACTCATTTTCGAAAAAAAAATTGATTGTAAATTTACTTTAAGCTATTGTGGGTGCCATATTTAATTTAAAAAAAAAAACATTCAAACTGATTCTGAGGTTTTTTGTCAAAATTATGCCAAAATCGATAAAAATGTCGACATGTAAAGTTCTCGGATTCATAGGTTCCAAATTTCAAGCTACAATAACTTTGTCAAATGTGTACCGATTTTTACGTTTAATCGAATTTAAGACATGATTCATTCTACAGACTATTTCTATATTTAAAATGTATGCATTTTAAGAGATATTTTTTTTTTAATTTTTGGTGAAAAGATCATTCTTTTTTCTGTGGATAAATTTCCTAAGTGACATTTAGTCAATTGAATATCTATATAATAAATTTAATTTTTTATTTTATGTTCTCTTTAAGTACCATTCATTAGTAAATAAAAATATAAATAGGTAAATTTTGTGGAATATTTTTCATTTATTGGGTTTTCATATATGTGTATATGTTGGTTTACGATAAAAGTGTAATTATTTTCCTAGTTACCTGTGCAATGTTTTAGATATTTTAGTGCTCTAATTGGTAGATGTTGTCAGGGTTTTTTTAATTAATTAAATTAAAACTATATCAAATCAGTTGGGTAAAGGAAATTAAATTTATCTGGTCAAAGAGTTGTGTACAATGAAAACCAAAACGTTAACCAACTTTGCACCTCGTCGAATGCCATAAAAATACCAATATACATATCTATATATAAGATATATATGGGGCGCCAGCTTATCGTTTGTCGGCAAATCAAATGGAAGCCACCAAACCACGACGAGGCCGTTCGCTGCCGTGGTTCAAAGTGCAGAAACTTTTCACGCAAAGTCTAATAAGAAATGCAAAGCCAAATGCACAGGAACTGATTTCAAATGTATGAACGATGTGAACTCGTGCTGATACTGGCCTGGAGTGTGTGTGTGTGTGTGTGTGTGTGTGTGTGTGTGCAATCAGTGTCGTCAGGTAAAAATTCATTGCCGACCATATAGACATGACACGGAAGATCACGGGACGGAATGAAATCGAAAATGGAGCTATTAATCGGCGCTGCAGAGTGACAAACATCTATTAGGCATTTAATTAAAAGTTTCGCACTTACCTGAGTCGAGAGTTAACAGGGCCGACTGTTGGCCGTGTGGCTATTGTTGTCATTGATAACATTTGAATAGCCATTCTTGTTGTCCGATACTCGGACAAAGTGTCGAACTTATGCATTTCAAGTTTCCGCCTCCAGATAGCGGCAAAGAGCAAACGCAAGCGCAAACACAAACACAAACATTTGCCGACAATTACTTACCAACTGCGAGATAAGCCATGGCCAGCCAAAGCGAGAGCACAGTTGCTCCACTTCTGCATATCTACGACTAGACCATAACCATATTGATTTCCTATTTACATTATTGGGCTATCATCCCAGCCGTGGGCCACTTAATAATTCGATGCCATGATATGCCTCAGTCGATCGTCAGGCTCAAGTGGTGCTGGCGACAGCCCCACCCACTCCCCCTGTTTATCATTCTCTCTCTCTCTCGCTCTCTCTCTCTCTCCCTCTGTCTCTCTGATGTGCTTATCGGTTAGGTTGGCTTTAGGCTCCAATGTGGTTGTAGCTTTACGTGGGTGGCAGACCGACCAACGGAATTTCAGAGGCCACGAAACTCTGTTGCAACTGTGTCCGTTGACAGGCCCGGCAGAAAACACACCTGTCGGTGTCGGTGTCGGTGCCGATGCCGATGCCGAAAGTCAATGAGTATGTAAAACACAGTGTTCTGGTCAGCCTAACCACGCAGACTACACTCATCCGATTAAACTTTTAAATAGATGTCAAACAAACTACATTCGGCTAACTACAAGGACTCGTTGTCAACGTTGAGGCTTCAGGCTGATGTCGTCACTGCCACAGCCGCAGAGTTGTCTTAGGCACACACACACACACACACACACACACACGTACAGTGTCAGTCAGTCCCTCAGGCTGGCACATGTACACCTTTGCCGCCAGTCCATGTTCAGGTCGAGGCGTTCAAATTCAACCCTGCCCTGACGCGTCGTAGCTGCGCTTCGTTTAACCGGGCCGTGACGGACAAATGTCCGAAATTTAAAACTTTAGATATGTCGCAGGCTTGAAAACGGGACGGCTGCCCGGACAAAGGTATGCGTGCTCCCTTACGGGACACTAGTTCCGTTACGGCGGCGGTTGGGCGGAGCTTTGTGGGCCAGTGTCTGAGAATAGTTATATTATCTAACATGGCCTTAACACACCAAACATGAAATTGGCAACATGGTCTCGGTCTAGCTTTGTGGTTATTATTGTTTCGGTCTGTCTACAAATGGTCTAAATACCTATGCGACACAAAGTAAACAGTGGGTAAACAATTATAGAAATATCTATGCAATGCTTTTTTAAAGAGAGTGCCTAACGAATAAGAAGATTAAACTTACCGCAAATTGTTTAGTGGGCTTAAGGTACAGAATCCATTTTGGAGACTGTGATGTCAATGTTGCCATTTTACACCACCCGTCGGAAAGGCTTTCAGCCTTTCAGACCATGACCAATTAAATAATTGCATCTGTCAATCAAAAAAATGTGGATTTCTTTGAGTAGAACTAAAAGCTGAAAGAAATATAGAAAAATTTTTTCTTTTGCGTAGTAAATAAAGCGCACAACATGCAACATAGAGTTTGTTATAGATGCATTAAACATTTCAATTTCTTGTAGTCCTCCAATGTAATAAACTAAAATTATTTTTGCAATGGCTTCCATATCTATATTCTATATTCAGCATGCGTACTTCAAAATCATAAAAACACAGTATAAATATATTATTGCTTTGGATGCTTTTCATATAAAAACACGAAAAATATTACGTTCAAGAACTTAATATTCAAGCCGCATATTCTATTTAATAGTAAAATCTGTAAATTTTAATATACTTTATTTTTCCTAAATACATTTGAGCTGTTCCGGATATTATATTAAATGTTTTATTGAAAACTTAAGATTAAAAAAATAGAACATATAAAAATATCATCAAACCAGACAGATTGTTAATATATGAGAATAAGCACAATTAATAAGCACTAATGAATATGTAATAGGACCTGCAGATGTAGATAGGACCTAATATAGCTATCTACACAAACACATATATTAGAAGGCAGGATAAGGCTATATTGTTAGGATATATTTGGCAGGCTATTCAACTATTAATATTAATATTATATTTATAAACATCAGTTAATAGTTGTTAAGTTGTTATTTAGGATCGTGAAGTGTGAAGTTAAATCCTAGGCAAAGACCACATTGGTGAAGAATTCATATAACCCAGCTAAGCAAAAGCAAATACAAGTGCGCTGCATACTTAAATAATTAATTGTAAATATAAGATTTCAAAGTTGAAATCCGGAGAAAATGCGATTAATATTTAATGAGACTTGTTTAAATATTTGTAAAATTGTTAATTCCTCAATGCTTGTAACATAGATAAATTGTCTGTTTAAATTTTGAATCGGTTTATATATAATTTACTTTAAGAATTTAATTCTAGCAAAACGAAAATAGTTTTTAGCGAAAATATTGATTAAGATGGCACCTGTTTTTAATCTTCTTTTGCTGGTATAAGTTAAGTCTTTTAGTCTTCTCTTAATAAACGTCGACTTTTAATTAATTATAGAATAATAAAAATACAACGTTCCGCATATTATATGCACATATTAAAAGGTGCGATATTAACTTTAATTTTTTTTCTATAAGAAATTTAAAAAAAAATGTATATCAAATATCTATGTTCCAAAGGAATATACTGAGCATTTAATAGAAACTTATAAGTTTCCGGTTCTTAAATCTCGTGAATTTTTCTTTTAGTTATATTTATTTGATTTTAATAAAACATTTTAATAATACATTTTATACATTTTTTTAACACAGACAAACGTAAATTAACACATGTAAAAAGAAAATGTTCATGCTTCCAAATCCCAGATTCGAAAATCCAAAACAATAAACATTTTTGTATGCAATTCATTTGAGTTTTAATTACACAAACAATTTGCATGTTAAGCAGATACTGTAATATGTGTGCATGTATATGTGTGTTTGTGTGTGTGTGTGGCTTTGCATATATTTGTATGTACATGGGTATTTATGTACATTAAAAATGCTTAAGCTACTCCTTTTGTGAATTTTGAAGTCGGCAATGAGATTTGTGTGTATTTGTTTGTTGTACATTGATTTAAATACTTGTGCGAGGGCTGGGATTCTAAACGGGCACATTAGAATTGTAAAACGTCGATTAAAGTTTTGTATTGCTTATTATTGTGGCGAAAAGAAAACGGAAAAGAAAAACAACACGAAAAACACAAGAAACTGGCGTGGCTGTGTTGGTGTGCGTTAAGGGGAAACGCGAGCGAGAGACAGCACGAGCGTATGAGGGTAACGTTACGCTAGCTGCACTCTTCACACAACAGCGCTGAGTGCTGTAGATAAATGCGCAGCCATTTTTTAACGGGCGGTGCTTGTCACAGCCTGGGATCTTTGTACAGGGGAAATAGTGGGAAATTTACAAAAGTTTTTCTTATTAATGAATAATAGGATATTAATATGAATTGAAAAGCGGCAACATTCAAACACCACAGGCTACAACAAGTAGGGGCAAAATCCCACTATAAATATCCCACAGGGCATGCAGCCTAAACACTCGAGTTCAGCTTTCGTTTGGCAACTATCTATGCACTTTGGGGAGCTTTCGCGTCGGATGCCGCACAAAAGCTTCAGTGCGGAAAAGCTGTGCTGCAGTCTTGGCTTGGCAAGCTGCACCTACGGAACGGCTCGGCCAAAATGGCGTCGCTGTGGGCACGGCCATCGAAATCGGAATGTCGATAAATCAAAGCTCCGCTTCCTCTTGCGGCCGAGCGCAGCGTAGCAAGTGGCTGCGCGGCATTCATCAGAGGGAATTAATCAGAGCAGATGAAGCGACAACCGAAATAACGACGCGGCATCTCTGAAAGGGACGCGTTATCGCTTTAATCGACATTGCTCTCAGTCCCAGTCCCAGTCCCAGTTTCAGATTCAGTTTCGGCTTCAGTTCCAGTGCGTGACGTTAGCCACGACCCGTCCCCCGGTTCTGGCCACAGAGCACACACACACACACACACACACACACGCACACACACACATGTCAGGCAAATTAAAAATTGTTTGGTTAAAAAGGCGCCTCGCATCGATATCAATGCGCTGACATTGACGTAAATTCTTCTGCAGGCTTTTGTCTTTGGACCCTGCCACAGTTTTTTTTGCCCGCCCTTCACCCCGTCCCTACCCCTGGCCGAGACGCTTGCATCCATCAAGTGCGCGCCCAGTGTATGTCAAATTATAAATTCCTCGAAAGGCGAAAAAAAGGAGAATAAAATGTAAATCTAATTTTGTTGCTCGGCGCAAACGATATTCAAATACATAATGGATTTTGCATCGGGCTGACAAGTACAAGCCCATTTAATCAATAATTAAGCGTAATCCATCAAGCACAAAGTGTCAAATGCACTCGCGAACACTTTCGTTGTCGCTCGGGCGCGGAAAAGTAAAAGGATTTCCATTACGCCCCAAAAAGCGCATCGCTCACAGCTGAAAATCAAGTTGTCCTTGTCAAAGGCGAAAATACAGCGACAGCAAAACGAAAAAAAATGTGTACAAGAAGATACAACACGAAACAAATCCGCGCTCGTCACATCTGCATGTCAAACCAGCAGAAGCGAACAACCCCCGAGTCCTGGCCGGAGCGCCGTCTGTTACAGTCAAGATAGCAGCAGCAGCAGCAGCAGCCGGCATTATCTAAGCCGAAAAGCCAAAGCGAAAGCCAAAGCCAAACCCAATGCGACCCACCACTTGGTCGAGTGTGCCCCGCGGGGCCGAGACGGGGTCGGTTGGTGTGTCTGTGTTGTTCCAGCCATTCGTAAATGAGTCAATGGATCTGTAACAACAAATGTCAATTTTTCAATTTACCTGCGTGTCGCACTCAGTTCCCATCCCCATTCCCATTCCCATTCCCATTTCCTTGCCCTTGCCCTGCTCTTCGCTTGTTGTGCCCTTGCCCCGCAGCCTGCATAAATTGAATCTCGTAGTACTCGTGAATAAATAAACAAACACCCACCGAATCGCTCTATAAATTAGCCCCTGACCAGTGGCCGGTGACCAGTTGGCTGGCCAGCGGCCAAATGACCGTGAAATTTTCCCAATATGCTCTGTTTCATTATTGCGCCCTCGCCCTCGCAGTCAGCCGCAGCCCCTCATCCGCTCATCCGCTCATCCCCTCACTTCACTCGTTTAGCATTAAGACCACGACAATTCGACAATTCCATTTGTGTTTTGTGTACGCTGACACAATATATACATAGATATATATTTATATATGGAGATATCGGCCTGCACTTATGTGTGGCTGGACACATAAATTATGCCCTGCTCCCCGCTCGGCCGAGTGCATAAATTTTGATCGCTTCGGGATCGCTTCTTCCGCTAGTTAACATAATTTTGAAAAAGAAGAAAGCAACTGCTCCAGTTTCTTGGTCACATCTTTGGCGTAACATTTGGCATGAGCAGTTGACAGGAAATTTATATGCCACAATTTGTCAGTTATTTGCAATACTTAGAGACAACGTCCTCTGCAATGGTAACTGGACATCATGAGACAGCGTTCGCTTCGGGTCATTATTTATCTTAACGTTTGCACAGTTGTTAGACTAGCTGGCCATTTGAAGTAGGCACGTTTACTGACTTTTATTAAATTGCCTTTTCTGGAGTGTCTAGAGTTTATCTACAAGGGAATCTTATTTATTGATTTGTTGCTCATATGTTTATCAATAACTGAACTGACTGTGGAAATTTATGCAAAAGTTTAAGATTTTGGTAATCAAATAAAGTAAAAAATTAATCAAAAATTCATTCAGTTTTATAGAAATATGCCCACTTAATTTATAATGTTTTCGTTAAATAGAAACAAATACGCGTTTTTTAAAATTAGATTAGTTCAAATATTCAATAATCTCACTACTTAGATTTTGTCTTTTAACACAAACACAATTTAAAACAACAATTACTTTTAGTTATTCGTATTACTAAAGACTACTTTTGACCTTCCCTATTTAAATAAGAAATCCTTTGAACAAATGCCAACGCGTTCCACAGTCTCCCTGCAGCCACATTGATATGAACCGCAGTCCATCCTTGAGTCCTTGAGTCAACAGCTCTCTGGCAACAACAAATAAAGCTGCGTCGAATATTGATTATTTAATAAAAATAATTCTGTTTTGCTTGGGGATGCCAGACAGTGTCATATCTCAACATAGATTTTCGATTTATTTTATCTGCTTTGCTTTGCACAATTATTTGCTTGTCGTTCGCTCGCTATCCTCTTCGATTTCTACCCTGTTCACAACAGTACGAAGAGTATATTAGATTGTTTAAGTTATACTCTATATGCGCTCTTTGACCCGTAGATTAGCGGTACCCTTTAAATTCGAGTCAAGTTATCTTCACGCCCACTTCGCCAACACAATTTATTGGTTAAAGTTAAAGACTCTTAGCATTTAAAGTTTTATTACATAAATATTTTTAAACCTAAATGTAACCTTAAAGTAAGTTAAAGGAAAAGAAGGAGAAAAGGGTGTGTTTATTATAAGTTATAAATTAACTGTTGTCTTATTTTTTGTAAGTTTTTAAGTTATTGATGAGCTTGTTTTAAATAAATGAGGCTATCTGAAATTTGCAGAGTAAGAATCACTGAAAAAGGGGATTTCCCGCTATTATTACACTGTGAAAAGAGTGTTGCATAGTCTGTTTACTGGGAGTATTACGTTTTAACTTAACATATACATTTATAATTTGAATATGAAATAAGATAATGCGTCTGATAAAATGTTGCAGAAGAACAATAGTCAAACATGATTTCGGTCAAGAGTTATAAAATTGATTTGAAGACACTAAAATCAATAATAAATTTGTTTATTTTTTTTCTCTGTAATTAATTATGGTTACGAAGCTATCGGATGATGTCAACACGATCATAAAATGATGAATACATATTAACATTTCATTTCGTTCCTATCATAAGAGTTCATGTCATTTATTTTCAGGCGAAATACTCATTAAGGCTTTTACCGGCTAATGTAAACAACTTGTGCATGTTTGCATCAGTATGTGTGTGTGTGTTTAAGGTAAAATGAAATACAACACAAACAGACACACACACATACACATACATACACGCACACGCACACGCACACGCACACGCACACGCACACTTGTGCTTGGTATTGAAATTTATGAAAGGCCATCGCAGCATCAAAGCCAATTAAGATACTGGCACTGAATACATACAAGCTTTAAAGGAATACACGACTAATTTCTGCGACAAAGCCGACAAAAGATCGCGTCCAGTGCCCGGGAATGGACGGGACGGCACGGGAGGGGACGGGACCACTTTTGTCGCAGCGGCACTTTTGTCGCAAACACTGGCCGTAAAATTAAGAACTCTGATTGGTAACAAATGTTTTTGTTCATTCGAGTGATAAAAACGTAGCGAACTGAAAAGATATAAAATTCTCTTTAGTGTCTTCTCAGCGCATCAATGATAAAATATTTAAATGAGCGACGAATCCGAAGGCAATCGGACATTCAGGAAACCAAAAACCGCAGACCAGCGAGCAGAGACCAGAGACCAGAGACCAGAAACCGTAATGGCTGTGCGCACGCACTGGAGCTATGTAAGTATCTAAACGGCGGCATAGACAACCTGGCCAACATGGACAACATGGACATGGACAACAGAGCGTAGCCAAGGGCAAAGTGTGAAACACCAAAAGGAGCCCAAAAGCATTCGTTCTGTTTGGCTGTTCGTTCAGCTGGTTTGATAAAATAAAACCAATATGAATACGGTCAGGCTAGGATATTAAATTACACTCCGAACGACTTTGCGATTGACAAGTCAAGGGGAGGGGACGGGGGGACGGGGGGACGGGGCTGGCACTCGTGCTGATTGAGGCAGCCAAGTGCCACAGAAATGTCGGCAGGACAAAGTCAAGCGACTCTCAAACTGGAACCGAGAACGGTTCGGAGGCTCAGAGCTGGCCAACACAATGCGCAGACGGACGCGACGCAATCATAAAAGGCATAAACAGTTGTAAAGAGCAAAACCACAAAGGGCGTAGAGTTAAAAATTGAGCACTAAAACGTTATCGAAAGCGGGTCGGATTAACCAGGGGCTGGACAGGCAACAACGTCAGTCAGTCAGTCAGTCAGTCAGACTCAGACTCGGGCTGGGATGTGGACTGACTCGAATGGACAGGTAGACAGCAGGTAGTCTATTTCAAAATATCGTATGCATCTTAAAGATACTTGTACAACATTATGATCATTACTCGGCGTAACCGATACGCAACTACTCTCGCGCTCTCGCTGTCTCGCTCTCTCGGCCGTTTAGCTGACCTGGCACACTGCGTGTGATCGATTGGCCGTGCAATTAAAATAAGATCTGCCCAGTTGGCGACGGTGCCATCCTGGCCGGACTGAGCCGAATGAACGACTCACAGCGGCGCTATTGTCCTGCCTGTGTCCCATTCACAAGTGTCGCGTCTGGAATGGTGAAATAGTGAGTCGTAGATAAAAAAGGACTCGCAGCATTGATAAGAATTGTGACTGGACCAAATGTCTGGCGCCAGTGTCGCATGGCTCCGATTGCGGGACACTTTTCACGAACCTTCTTCATTCATCAGCCAGTCAAATTTAGGTCACATTCCCAATACGTTTTCTATGCCTATTTTGTCCCATTAAAACTGATAAAAAAAGTTGTTCACATGTAAACACATGAAGTATAAAAGAGGTAGAAGGAGAAACACTCGACACAATCAAGTACCTCTATATATATGTACATACTTTCCATAATTAAGAGTTTTATATAGTCATTAGTCCATATATTAGTCTATATGACCCCTTTAGATAAAATTCTGATTTCTGGTCATTTTAAACATATTCTCTAGTCAATCGAATTTAAAACTCAGATTTGAGTTTATTAAGCAATATATCCTCTGTTTATAATTACAAAAAGGGTATATTGGATTTTGTCTGTACCGTTTAAAGTAAAGCGATTAAATACTAAATTAATTTACAAAATATGCATCTTCCTCAGTTTTAAGTTAAGTGGAAAAAACTTAACCGAGATTTACCTTACTAAAAATCGAATCCTTTTAAATTAGAAATCTGGATGTTACCCAAACAAAAAGTTTTAAAATTCACAATAACGAAGAATACTTCTTCTGCTTTTAGCATCAAGAGTATATCGTTTAGTTGTTTCTAATTACTCATTTGAAGAACAAAGATGTTATATCCCATATTTAACAAATAAAAAAAAAAAAATTGTATTTAAATCTTATTAACAAAATGGTGTTCTGTTGTTTATTACTTGATAATTATCAGATGCATTATATTTTAAAAGATTAAGATTCAAACACCTCCTCGTGTTTGCATTTTGGCTCTTGAGCATTTAACGACAATGGCCGCCACGTTTAACATTTGTGGAAGGCTTATCTAAACATTTCTCTACCCTTAATTGAGTTTTATGCTACATTTCAGGCTTTTGGCATTGATTCTTGGGGGTTGCTACGGCGATGCTTGGGGCACACATAAATTACAACACGTGTTTCAGATTACATATTTATTCAATGTACTTACAGGGCTGTGTATATTTTCTTGATCCGAAACGAAGCTATTTAATATAGCCATACGCAGTTACTTATGTTCGGGCTCGAAGATTAGATGGACTAAATAGAAAGATTGAGAAACCACCCAATTCCAACAGCCAGCCTTTCAAATTAAAAAGAAATATATCATTTATGTTGGATTGGTAATGTATTTATATCAAGCATTAATTGGCTTCCAAATGACTTGTTTTATTTTGCACTTAATAAGAATGATGACTGCAAAGAATAAGAAAATCAGGTACAGGATTCGATCAAAAAGTGATTTATAGAAGCATACTCTGGTATAATGAAAAATTAATATATTTTTATATTTCTAAATTTTGCTTATGCGCTCAGTATCTTGAAAAATTAAAAGATACAATTTTATTATCGATTGGCTTGTAAGCATTTATAAGCGTTATAACATAAGCTTATTCGTATATAAATAAAATGAAAATAATAATTTATATGTTTAAATTATATGCACCTTTTCTATACTCGTTCACTATGTGAGAAGAGTATATTGTATTTGTGCAATGTTCGTCTGCTGTCTGTCTGTCCATATGAAAATAATTTTTCGCCGCTATTTAAGCTAGAGACTTGCGATAACCCGAGGCAAAAACATGTACATACATATGTATAAGATTTTATATTTCACCGCCCATAACTTTGTCAAAAGTGAACCGAATTGATAGATTAATTCTACACTTCAAGTATATGGATTATTGATATTTGGATGAAAAAAGGCATGTACCGTGCCCCTACTCATTTTCGCAACAATTTTTTTTTTTTTTAAATATAGAATTTTGAATTTGTTCTCGTTTGTGCTTGGCTTAATTTGTAGTAAAACAACACTAAAACTAATTCTGTATGTGTTCAATTTGTTTGTCAAAAATCATGCCGAAATTGACAAAAATGTTGATATGTTTCTTGGACCTATAGGTCCCACATTTTAAACTCCATAACTCTGTCAAAATTTAACCAATTTTCACGTTTGATGGCATTTGTCCTATAATCATGCTTCCTGCTTCCTTATTTTATTTAATTGCATTTTATAAGAAATTCATTCTGCAGTTTTATGTGCATAAATAATGCCAGTCGGTCATATCCGACTGCAAGGTTCTTACTGTTTTTTAATATCACAGGTTAAAATTACACTTGAACGAGCAGGAGTTAATCATTTAGTTTTGAACATGTGTTTTTTTTTATTTCCAGTATCAATATTCTTATAAGCTAATGTTGATTGCTCAAGGAACAGAAACAGAAGTAGGAAGGTAGGGTATAAAAAGGTCAGTTTAGACTAATACACAATTTAGTGTGTGTATAAAAAGCTTTTATTATTAACGTATTTTTTCATTGTTTCAGTTGTACTTCAAGATTTTTACTTTTGCAACTTTGAAGTGAGTTTTGAACATTTCGCCGCAGCCCTTTCGCGGTTCTCATATTTAAATTGGCGCCGGCGCCACCTGTCAGACCGTCGCTGTATTTTTGCACGATCCGGCTGTAACAATCGTGTATTTGCTGGCGTTCCCGCACACCGCGCTCCTGCGGGAGCCCAGGAGCGTGGCGATCGCCAACGACGCAATTGCAGTGTGGCCAGGCCCGAAGACTGCGAGAACAATGTTCTCGTTACACAAAAATCATGTTTTCTGCGCTTGCCCTTGGAGGTCGGTCGTGGCCAGCGCTGCCAGCAAGCTGCAGGGTTCAATTGCGCAGGCGGGCCACACAGCGGCAGCTGTACCCCAGAGGACCAACAATGAGCATTGGCAATAGGAGCGCTGGGAGGAGGCATTCATTCAAACTGCCCAGTTCAGGTTTCATTTGATATTTGTGGCGTCTATTTTGCGTCGCCAGCGTCCTCAACCGCAACGACCCCGATCGTCGCAGAAGTTATTGTTTGGACTGGCCAGCCTAGTGTCCATTGAGCAAATGCTCAAATCAGAAGACGAAGATGTAGAAAAGTGGCTAATGCGCCGACACCCCGCTGCGACGGTGTGCGTGAGGGCACAGTCGTCTTTAATTGAGTTATACGACTGACCCTTGGTGGTACCTGGTCCAGGTCCAGGCTCAGCTCCAGGAGGGTTGCCAGCGGCTTAATGCTGAATGTTTTGACATAAATAAATGCCTGAATACTTTTAAGTGATCGTATTCTGTTTGACTTTCTATGCCCAAAACAGTTTGGCATGATTTATGATGCTCGATTTGGCAACTTCCATATAATATAGATCTCTCTGCACGGCAGATGAGGATGTGACCGATATTACCCACATTCTGGCAGTTAGGAAATGACAATAGCTTATTAATTCCATGCAACAATAAACAGTCGGGGAGGGGTGGCTTTAATAGTCTATACCAATATCTAGTATATAGTTTCTTTATAGGACACATATATGTTGGTATAAGAAAATATAATGTTTAAATGTGTATATGATTTTTATCTTTAAGAAATATCAGTTTCTGCTTCTAACACACATACATTTATAGAGTACCTATATAACCGTCGAATCTATTAAAATTGATACGGACTCTAACCAGAGTCAATATCATTCATAACGTCCTACATTAAAAAATTTAACTGAAAATTTAATGTATTTTTCATTTGGATGCAAAGATAAGTAAGCATTTGCTTATTTTTGTGTATTAAGATTAACTAGCTACCTTTTAGTGTCTTCCTTTAGTTAATGAAACAAATAAAAGCAAAATTTGCATAATTTGTAGAACTTTGTTGTTTTTTGATAATTCAGAAAATAACGTACAGGGCAGCCAGTTTTGAACTTATTTAGTTATACATAAAGAGTTTAGTTTTTGTTTTTTGAAATTATGTATTATTTTGTTTTGCAAGGCGTTGATGCCTTATGAACAATGTGTATCATTAATTTAAAACTATCGCCGGGATTTTAGTTGCATGGAAGTTTAGGTGCTTACAAAAAACGATGTGCTTAAAACGTTGGTTTTTTAAACAACTTTAAGTTTTTCCAAGTAGATTTAATATGTATTTGAATCCAATTGGGTAACTTTAAAAGTAGGCTACATTTTATGAATTTCAAAAAGTATTGCATACTTTTGGGCTGCTCGAAATATTTCAATTGAGCTTGTGAGCAAATACAATATCATGTTTTATAATAAATATAAACATATTTGTAATTAATATTTATATTTACTTTGGTGGTTACTTATCTACCCATATGTGTTACTTCTTTTGACTGCATGATATTCTCTGTCAAGTTGACGAGCTACAATGGCACCAGATTTAATAATACACCTTAAAAGTTTACCGATTTTTAAATATTTTTGGTAACATTTTGTGCTATGTATAAATAATGAGTATGACAAAAAAAATGCTTAAAATATATGTTATTACCAAATATATGTAACATTCAATAGACATTGACATTTTATTAGCATAAGCAGCCGATTCGTTCTATTTAGACATGGTTGCATGTCTGCATAAAAGCGTCGATTTCAGAAATGAACAGAGTATGAGCAAAGACAATATAAACACTGTGTGTGTTTATATTGTCTTTGGTATGAGCCACTTTGAAATGTAGATTATCCAATGTTATTCTCAGCTCAAGCCTATATCAAACTATCGATTTTTTTATAAATCGTTAACAAATGAAAAGTGATTACAATGTAGTATCCACCTTACACGAAATTAAGTTTAATGGTATAATTTACGTAAATAATTAATAAAATATTTTTGGGGTATCCATATTGAATCGAATATATCTTAAACATTGGAAAACATTTTCTTCCATATTACGCAGATATGAAATAGTATGTATATAATTTTCTTTAAGGATATTCAGTTTCTGTTTTGTACACACATACATAATGTTCTACCCCAAACAATTAATTTGAAACTTTAAGGTATTTTTTATTTAGAATGCCTATTAAAATTCCATTTTTTTTATTTACAGATCAATGCCAGCTCATATATGTAAATATATTATTAAATATTATATATTACCAACAACTATTATGATATGATTTAAGATGTTAACAAATATTTCATCTCTTGTTATTTATTCATACAAATATGTGTTATTATTTGTCAATCTATTATTATGCTTTTTAAACGAAATCAATTCGTTTATTTTAGGGTTTCTTGTTTTTATTAATTATAACGATGACAGGGCATAAATACCAGTTCAAGTGCTTTTATTATTTTTCTATTAAAGGGTTTAAATACATTATAAATAAATGCAAAACTTAGCTTTTTTTTGTTTGAATTTTTTTGTTTGAGTATTTATATGATTTGCTTATTTGAGCTTAATATGATTTAAGTTACAAACAGCCTCATAATTTCTTAACATAATACGATTGCTTAGCAAAAATATAAATGTATTTCAAATTTTTAATACACCTGATTTTTTAAATTACATTTACATTTCGAATCTTTTAATTGAGCCCTTTAGGAATTCCTTCAATGCAATATATGATATGCCATTGTTTGATCATTCTTCCATTAAAAAGGTATATCTGAAAGCAAAAATAATCAACTTTAGTGAAGTTACGCAATAAATAATTAAGAATTTATTATAAGCAAACCAGAGTATCTAAGGCCAAAAGTACAAACGTCTTTGAAGTTATGCACTGTAAATACAAAGAAATATATGAAAGGATTATTATATTATGTGTTATTGTTAGACTGTAGCCAGTTAAGTTATATTTGTTTTAAGTATACTACTAAATCACCACTTGCTTAAGAATATAAGATCTTATTCATCGCATATTTGATAATAAAATTATTATACCCTCTGGCAGCGTATAAAGAGAAGTGTATGAGAATCAACGAAGTGTGCAGCAGGCG
Organism: Drosophila micromelanica; assembly: GCA_004143825.1. Taxonomy (NCBI): domain Eukaryota; kingdom Metazoa; phylum Arthropoda; class Insecta; order Diptera; family Drosophilidae; genus Drosophila; species Drosophila micromelanica. The sequence continues at coordinate 55,866 of SCDY01001177.1, forward strand.
GCAGACTGTTTGTCTGCTAAGTTACTTTTATACGAATGCATATCTTACCCATTGGAATGTCAATGAATGAATCAATTTTATGCCGTATACAAATTTACGTTTGTCTTAAGGTCAGAATTAAACCCACATCGGCATTTGTGCCTCACCAGATCTGAGACATCAATAAGATTAGCCATAAGATAAGAAGTTTCCGGTCAAACCAAAATAAATGAAAGAATATCTTGACTACACTGGTGGCAAGAAATCAAAGCTCCACAGTCAGAGAGTATAAGAAAGTAATATACATTTTGACTCTTGAGCTTGTTGTATTATTAAATCAAAAATAGTTCTTAAAAACAGAAAAACAGAATACTCGGAGAGTATTTGAATTAAATGATATTGCAAGTAAACCAACATGTTGTTAAACGTTATAGATTTAACCTGGTGTCAATTATATTGGCCACGTCTGTGTACTGCGGCAAGAAAGACAAACTGAAAGAGGTCGTAAATGAAGCCCCAATACATATGCGATGTTGGACGGCAGTAGAAACCAAATAAACACGTCGGCTGCCATCCGTTCCCCACACTTCAAAAACCGGCTAATTAATGACGTTTCCCTGTTCGTTCCCGGGCCCGATCTCTCGAAGCTGAGGTCGCAGACTCACTGAGACCCAGCGCTGTCCAGAGCGGTGCCATTTTTGGTTGCTTTGGTGACGGTGACGGTGACGGTGACGGTGTCGTAAGTGAAGTGCCAATAAACACGTGATTTACTTCGGCTCAGGCCACGGTCAAAGAGATGCGCGGAAAGGGGCTCGCCGCACTTAGTCGAGTGTGTGTTTGTTTGTTTGTGTGTGTGACAGCCAAAATCATGAGGCTTATCGCTTCCATCGGCCATCAAGATTCCGCTCATTAATTTTGAAATTAGGCGGGTTTTCAAGAAGAGCAAAGAAATGATGTCCAGCTAAAGCCCAAATAAACTGCCCGTTGCCCGATGCCCGTTGGCCGTTGCTCGTTGCCGCTGCCGCTGCCGCTGCCGAAGTTGTCCCGACCCCGATGCATTTCACTGCGACCGACCATGAGTGCATAAATTAATTAAGTCGGTCGGAATGTGGACGTGTATGTGCCGACCTTTTGTCTGGCACTGTAGCACTGTAGCACTATAGCAAAGGCAGCGATGTCGTCGTCCGTCTGTCCGCCCAACTCTCCGTCTGCCGCGCAATGGCGGCTGTTGCTGTTGCGCAGACAACGGCTCGTATGGGCAGGGCGTTTATTCAGATTCAGATTCAGATTCAGATCCAGATTCAGATGCATGTGCTGGCTGGCTGGTTGGTGCTTGTGCTGGTGCTGATGCTGATGCTGGTGCCCAACTGGCTCGTAGGATGTTGTAAATTAAAAGCCGCGGCTGGTCCTTTGTGCCGTGCAGGCTGAGTCATTTGCATTTTGCCTACTGCTGGCCTGATTATGAAAGATGCTGCGTGGGTGATAAATGACCATGCCAGACTCGATGCGGTTGTGGATGCGGATGCGGCACGGGACCACCCCTTTTGCCCCAACGCCCACCGATTGTTGCATTTTCAAACACTGCCGAAAATGTTAAAATTTTCAACCCCAGCGCAAATGCCAGCTCGTTAACCCCTTGCTGAGACGTCGGTGGGAGATTAGCTGACGGCCTTTCAAATTTATTTGTCTTCATCCCTCTCCCCCCACACCCCTCTCTAACCAATTCTCTCTCTCTCTCTTTCTCTCTGGACTGCAGCGAGCCCTGACAAGGGTTGTGGACCAGGGCCACGACCCAAATGCCAGCATCAACGCCAATCTAATAGATTCCGATTGAGATTTAATTATTTCACTTAATTTTCTAGCTGACTTCATGCGGCTGACTTTGCGCTTAACTTTCATGTCCACGTCCTTTAACAAGTTAATGAAGCGAATAAATTTCTTGGCAATTATTTTGCGGATTGTTTTAATTGACCTCAAGATGCTCGACGCTGTCTGGGTTGTCCAGGAATGCGCAAACGGACAAATGGATGGATAAGGGCGATGAATATCGTAATTTACCAACTAATTTGCAGTAGATTAAATCATTATGCTGCCAAAAACGGATTGGTTTGCTTAAAGGATGCCAAACGGTGTGGAATGAAAGCTTTTAAGTGCAACACATTCTTCTAAATACACTCAGAGAAAAGTCAAAGCAGCTTGCGCCAAAAATTCTGATTTATCCTATTTTCTTAAAAAAGATTTTGACTTTTCATAAATAAATTATGCAACGAAAAATTCAAAAAATAAAATTAAAGGTCTTACCCTTTTTCAAGTTAACAATTTTGGTGTTTTTGTTATTTATAATGATTAATTATTTGATTCGAACTCAATTTAAGAATATTCAAGAACAGAAATTTTCGCCAAGTGTACTTAGTGTACTAGATGTTGTTTTCTAATCATTATGAGAGCTCAGCGAAAGAAAATTGTAGCTTCTAAATAGTAGTGCAGACTAACAATCCATATGAAGGCAACAACTTTGGTACCCTTGTCCTGGTCCTTGCCATTGTCCTGTCACTGTGTCGAGCTGCCAACTTGAGGCCGGACGCTTTGTTTATGATGAGTGATTGTTATGAGTTGTCAAAAAGGCATGCGACCCAACAAAGTATGGTCTGAGTGTGTGTGTGTGTGTGTTTGTGTGTGTGTGTCTTCTGTCTGTTGAGAAGGAAATCCAGCAGGATTTGTTCAAAATATGCCGCCAACATATGCAAATATGTTTGTCCACACAACCCAAAAGCAGAGGCTGCGTCAAGGTGGGGCACTTCTGCTCCCACTGAACAAGTGCGCAGACTGCAGACGAGCGCCACGTGACGCCGGAGTTGGCGTTGGCGTTGCAATGCCAATGTTTCCACCCTCACGAAAGTGGAAACCTATCAAAGTAAGCCGCTTGGTGACAATCAACCCTGCCTGGTGCTTCAGTCGCGCCGAGAGTTTGCCTTAATGTTTTGACAGTAAAATAAACATATCCAAGTGCGGCTCTTGCCAAATGAGTGCGGGTCTCTATCTGTGTGTGTGTGTGTGTGTGTGTGTGTGTGTGTGTGTGTGTGTGTGTGCGCACATAGATGTCAAATATAATTCATCATCTATAGAGCATCAAAGCCGACAGTTTGCTAGGAATGTGATTCCCTGGCGCTGCCAAGGCCAAGGCCAATCGAACCGCTGCCATCAGCAAACAATAAGTCGACAACAGCATCATTATCAGTCCGGTTTGCAACATCGAGTACAAGTTCGAGTACTCAGCTGCCTGTCTGCCCTCCACCCTCTTCCAGGGGGGGTGTTTCACAGGAACTCTGCTCAATAGCTGTGATTTATCTTTGAGAATAGGATTTTTTCTTTTGTGCATTGCTTTCTCTCTTTGGTAAACACCTGGTTGGTGTCTGTTCATAGACTTTTATTTAATGGCCCAACAGGTTCAACTTTTTCTAACTCTGTCAATTATTTTGGCCCAAAAGCTGTTGAGATTTTGTGGTGGACAAACACTTTACTCGAAGGAAGCGCATGAAATCCTTTTAAATAATTAATGTCAATTAGAGACAAAGTTAATTTTGGCCATCAGTCTGATTGCGATGCTGTCGCTTGAAAAGGTCTCTGGACTCCGCCTGGCACTATTCGCATGATCTCCAGGTAGTACTGGGGGATGGGGCCAGACCCCGGTAGTCTGTCATAAATATTTTATAACATCAATTACAAAGCACTTAACTTTCATGAATTTAATACGAAAGATGCCACTGTTGCTCCTGCACTTCATCTCTTTCTCTCCCTCTCGATGCTCATTTATCTCATATGCCAAACAATCAGCACTCAACAGGAAGAACAATCATTTTTTTCATTGCTTTTTTTTGTTATATGCCGCTTTACTCGCAGGGACAAGTGTAAGCCGTCAGGAACACGTACGTACATATGTATAAGCGGTTGTGTGTGTGTGTGTGTGTGTGCCTCGAGCATAAGTCCATCAGGATCAGCCTGGGGCAATCTAAAGTGACTCGATATAAAAGTAGACAAAACACCAAGCAACCCCAAAGTCCAGCAGAGCCGCAATCCGGCGGCGTCTTGATACCATTGTCCTTGTTCGATACGGGCAATATTGAAAGTGTGGTGATTTACTTCCCTCAGATTCGGCCTCAGCTACAGCTTCAGCTTCAGTTTCAGCAGCAAAGCAAAATCCCAAATAAAATAAAATTAAAATCTCATCAGGGGCACAAGTGCCCGGACCCGGCCCGGAGCTTTGCACACGTTGATGTTGATAAAAACAATATCAATACCGACACACACACACACATACAAATACAAGCACATACATATGTGTATGTTTGTGTGTACACTCAAGACCATGGGCCATGGGCACTTAGTCGCATCACCGTCGCGTCGGCGGACTTTGGGCGCGTGCCGTCGACACAATCCACAATCCCCCCATTGATATTCATAGCCGATTTTTGCGTGGCACAACGCAAACGAGACCGTAAGGCGAAAGCGGGACAAACATAAATAAATCAAATTTATGGCAACTAGATTCGATGTGTCAACAACTTTTCGATTGTACTCTCTGCACTACTGGGATTTCGGATCTCAAATGTCAGATAGCCAACTTGCATGTTCAAATCAAGTTTATTATACGCAAAACTATATCAATCAGGTGGAACTTTGTACGATCGTACCACTTATCGTCTAAATGGACAATAATAGTAATAGCGTTCAACAACATTTAACTTGTCCGTCCTTCTTTAATTTAAAAATCATTTCTACTGTTTTAAATGTATGTTTGCGATATCACAAAATATAATTGTTGTGAAACTATACGATTTCTAACAAGGCTTTATAAATCGATATTTATCGATGAAAATAAGGCAGTTATCGATAGAACATAAGTTTCAAATTTCATGACTCGTTTGTACAGTATCTTAGTATTAAACTTTCGCATATAGAAAATACAGAAAAGCAAGCCTCCAGTATGGGTATAAGCTATAAAAATATTTAAAAATTCTATAAAATGTTGTAGTTTGATTCATAAATGACGACAGTATAATTTTATATTTACTGGTACTGGGTAGCTATGACATATAGAGTGATACATTTAATAAGAGTATACATCTTTTATATATATAAAGTTTTACAACCCTAACAGAAACTGAAACAAAAAATATAATATTATGCAAAGTTTTTGTTTGTTTTTGAAACACGTTCAGAGCACGAAAATAAATAATTAGCTTCTAGTCATATATCTCTGTAAGTCAAAGGTATAAACGCACTTCAAACCCTGATATGGGGTTCGTAAATGAACCTCTAAGGTTTCATGTGTTCATTTAAATGCCACATTGTGTTTCTAAAATGTCCCAAGAGATTCTTTGAGGCGTTAAAGCGTGGCACCCCTCGTTTTGGACCAACAAAATGCAGTGGTTTCCGGTTCGACAACGCCCCGGCGAGGCGAATGGATGGGTGGATGGGCGGATGGGCGGACGGGCGGACGGGCGTTTGGCTAGTGGGAGTTAATTCGGTAAAGTCAGTAACCTCATCAAAGAAGCGCGCTAGCCGTCTGCCCACCGGAGGGGTGTCGTCGTCTACTAGCGCCGCATTAGATTTACGCCAAACGACGTGAGGCGCATATGTTTATGAGTCTCGTTGAGATTGAGTACTCGCTGCTCGGCAGACAGCAGGGGCATGCCCATGGTTAACCGAAAACGAAAGCAGGACGCGTTGCGCATAAAAGCCTCATGCCGCTGGCCATTGCCAATGCCGTTTTTATCGCCGTCGCCGCACGCTGCCTGCTAATGGATTTCGGAGTTGCCACCGCCACTGCCACAGCCTCTGTCAGTTGAAGGGTTGCGAACGGTTGCTTTGGTCGCCTGGCCGCCCGGCAGCATGCTTTCAATTTACTTCCACTTCTTTCATCAAACGCCCTTCTCTCTGTTATTGTTGTTGCTGCCGCAGTTGCTGCTGCTGCTGCTGCTGCTGCTGCTGCTGTGACTTACGCACCGTGAATGAATGCGTTGTTAGCGAGAACTGGCCCAGGAACCGGCCCGGGGACAAGCTCGAGTCGAGCAGTGCCTGAGGGAGGCCCTCAGTCTGGGGTTTTTTTGGCGCACGCGACTTTCACACTAACGTAATAAAGAGCTCAACGACACTCAAATTGAATACGTCTCATGGTGCGAATGTCGTAATGATTTTCTATGTGGAACTCGATGCAGATAATGGTGCGATACTCAGACCCACATCCACATCCACATCCTCACCCGCCCACCCGCACACCCATTCGCATCCGCATCCGCAGCCACCCCTCACAACGTCTGCTGCCTGGGCGGTTTTGTTTTTGTTTGCGTGGTGATAGAAATTAACCCCTCAATTGAGGTTGAATTTAATTTGGCGCAAAATGGCAAGAGGGTGTGTGTGTGTTTGTGTGCGTGTGCCCTGCCCGGCCCGGCGTTGCTGCTCATTTGGCTGCTGAGTTTGTACAGTTGAAAATGATATCGCTGTTAACGCTAAAGGGCCATTGTCAAATTGTCTCTTATTAATTATGATGATGCGTGTGCCGCGTGCGGAAAAGGGGAAAAGTGAAAATTGGGGGGTTGCATCGCATGCAAATTTGCCTGAATTTGGCGTCTTTAACGTAATTTATTGCACGCTGCCTGCCGGGCTTAGAGTGAAAAGTTAATACCGGAAGAGCCCTGCTATATGCGAAATTTAAATCCTCTACTTAACCCAACCAGCCCCACACACACACACACACGCACACACACAACGAGGATGAAGTTTAAATTTGAGGTTCAATTGATTTGCACAGCCAACTAACTATGCAAGGTACTCATACAAAATTCACTTAATTTACATCAGACAATAGCTGCAAACTGAACAATAGCACACAGAGCAAAGGATGGAAGGAGGGAAAGAAGGATGGAATGATAGCGTCAAGATATACGCTTTAAGCCGAGACGCTGACCCCTAAGACCCTTAAAGCATTTGGTCTCGATTGTAGATTAAGCATTCAATTGTTATAATTTGAAGCAATCATTTAAAAGGTGCCTAGTTAATTATTTTGAAAATAAATATTTTTTTAAAATACTTTTTATTATAATGTATTTGAATCTCTATAGAAATGTGATGTGACTGAAAGACATATATTTGAGAATGGAGAATATACATATATATATTATTGATCACTGTTGATAGTCCTTCAGTCTTAAGGTTATCTAGATGAGACTGTGCTGATTAACTGGTGGGTTGCATGCATTTTATCATAAATCTGCCATAACAATTATATTTTAGATAAATTTTTTTTCACTAAGCAAATTATCATCAACATTGAACTGCATATAGCTATAGCTCCTAATGGAAATCAGTCAAGTATAGAAATATATTGCCAATCTGTTATATTTAAGAGTATTTAATTTTCGTAACAGCGAATTCAACTTATTTCTTTTATGAAGGAAACAGAAGAAGGTTGTTGTTGCAAAGGCACGACTTGGAGGTACTCTATATATGTAAATAAATATCTCTTGAAAGATATACATTATTATAGGGCTTTGGCCAAATTGGGAAAATGGTTATCATTTTTAAATATCCATTAAAAAATTAAAGATATTAAAGATAGGTTAGATTTTTACCTAAATTTGACATAGTTAATTTTTTTTTTAAGTAAATTTAGTGCGCTTTAAGAAGTTGTATTAAAGATTTTTACTTGAGCAAAGAAAGCAAATGAACCGAATGAAATGAACGACAAGATCAATGGGCTGGCCAGCAGACACCTCTTGGAGGCTCAGTCTTTGGAAGCACCCCAGCCGCGCATTGGAGCCACAAGCGCTACAATTTGCGAAATCGCAGCATGGCAACTAGCGCCAGCTGCCCCCTTGGGTGCTCCTTGGCGCATCTGCGAGTGGGTTTCACTCAGTCGCGATATTTCATTTCTTTATTAAGTCAATGTCATATTTTGCGACTGTGGGCGCCGGTGTCCTGGCTGGATGCAGAGCACTGTGCATACAGTGAATGAGGCCTGGTCCACAGCTCCAACGCTGGTGGGTACGGTCGGTGGTTGCTGTGGTGCACAGCTGGAGCTTGTTACTTTGATGTATTCGAGACGCTTTCTGGCGCGCGTTTATTTGTGGACGCGTCTGCTGCAGCAGCGGGACACCGTTTTATGTGTGATCCGATCCGCACATTTGTGTGTGCGTTCATAAATTAATGCACACATCTCTGGCTCAGCATATGGCGAAGGAACCAAACCAAACAAAATCAAACTAAACCAAACCGAAGCACTAGACAAATTAACAATTGGGTTTCGATTACCTATTATCTGAGCACAAGCATAAACAAAGCCCAAAGCCGAAACATTTGTCAAACGCTTGTCAAAGCCTGAAAAGCTTGTGGCATTTCAATGTGACAATCCACGAGTTCCGATCCCACACTGCCAGCTAGTCGAACGGCCAGCCAGTCAGCTGTATTGGCCATGTCGGGCGGCGGCAACGTAACCGCCCATTAGCCACATGCGCGCCTGCGTGACACATTGGCATCAATCAAAGTTTCACCCGTTTAGTGTGTGAGGGCATTGTGTGTGCGAGTGTGTGCTGGGAGTGTGTGAGCTGGGCTTGGGCGCTTTTGTGTTTGTTGTTACGCCGCCTGCGTTGCAAGCGCGTAAAAAGACATTTTGACAAATTCAAGTAGCGCCATCTACGCTCGGCTTTAATAGCTTTTATACTGCCTGTCACGATATTTCATCAGTCAAACGAGCGCGGGGTCGACCACGACCACGACCAGCGTCAACAACAACAACAACAACTGACACACATGGCACTCAAGTCAAGGCCGGAAAATGTGGAGGACGTCAGGGCGACACAGTAGCGCGAATTTTATTTGATGTTATTTCCATTTGAAAATGAGTTATTGGCGCTAGTAACAACCCCTAAAATCACCCCCACCATCCCCCCCCGACGAACGTGCTGCTCACAAACACGCAGACCAGAGACTCGGGCGCGGCTGTTCACAGAACGCGCATAAATTTTGGGTGCCAAGCACTGCTCCCCTTTGTTCTCGTTGGGTTCCCTCCCGCACACCCCACTCCGGCCGTATTACAACACACATGCGTTCGTTCATTCGAATTGCGATTTCCTTTCGTTCGCTTCTCCGATTTGATTTATTTTATTTGTTTTGTATGACACCCGCAAGTGCTTCCCCAGCGGTATATTAATTTTGTAGGCGTTGCTAGCAGCGAGAAGCGTTTAAGCATATAGAACGCCAACTTGAGGCATTATATTTATATTCCCACATCACGGACAACGGGGAGTGGCTAATCAAATGCCCTCTCTAATAGTCGTAATAACACACAACTATGGGAAATTTGCGGGTTTTGTTATTCTTTTTCTTTTCCCTTTCGTTGTTGTTGTTACTGTTGTTGTGGCTAACACAAGTGGCCATTATCTGTGTTGACTGTAAGATTTGTCATAATGACTGCGATTAGCTGCACAGTATTAGCCCACATAATTGATAACATACTATCAAGTTATTAAGTGCTTTATTCACTAAAAGTGATAATCTGTACATTTTATTTATTTTATCTTCATTCTAGCCAAAAATAGAATGTTGTTTTTCTCACATAATTGATTATGCAAAAATAAATGAAATTAAATTTCTTGGGTAATGCAAAAATAAATCAAAAATCTATTTTAAAAATATTCTAAATGTTAGTACCTTAGTTATACTATAAATACAGTAAAATAATAATGAAGTGATATGGCTCAAAATATTTTTTTACTTTTACGTTTGTTATCTAAACTAAGACTGAGTGAGTTTTTTTAAAACAATTTAAAGCAATTTGTTTAAATTTTGTGTAATTATTGCAATAAAAAGACCTATAGATGCACTCGAATTTAACTTTTAATTGGACACACTGCAATTGGGATTTGGGGGATTTCTGATTGTAATGCGTTTTAACGTTCATAGAAGTTATGCTAACATATTCATACACATATATTAAACATACTATTTACATTATCGTATATGGATATTGCCATGCGCGTATTGGGAGCATGGGCCTGGGGGCGTAAAGTTCCCAATTGGATGACTGATTGATGACGTGAATGAACGGAATGAAAAGGTGTGATGAAGTGAATGCGTGCGAATGTGGCCCATTAGATATTCATGCGAATCCGAATTGAGCATCCACATAGAATGTGGCCGCAGGGTGGTTCGGTGGGTGGGTGGGTTTTCGGCTGGAAATGCCTGTGGGGCCGCCCTCTCGCTGTTACTGTCTGATAAATCACATATTTTCGCTGATCAAATCAATCTAATTGACATCACTCAAAATGATGGCAGAAAAACTTTTCGCATTCGTTTTCGCAAAAAAATGCGAATAAATGAGTTCAAAATGGGACTACGCTACGCTCCTGCGCTGAGTGCGCCCACGCCCACGCCCCATGCCCCATGCCCCATGCCCTACGCCCCAGGCGCCTTTCTGGCTTAATGGTGGCTATGTTTCGAGCTGAGCGGTGCGTTCCCGGCCAACAGCCACCAGCCACCAGCCACCAGCCACCAGCCGCCATTACGGCAGTGCGCCTGTACGCAACGTGATTTATTTTCATTTCGATGCCACCGCCACCCAAATTCGACGCTCCGTCATCCTGACATTCGAATTGAAATGCAAATTCTGACGAATGTGCTCACGTTGCGCGCCTAGGGTCGGTTCGCTGGGAGGATATCGGCGGAGCGACGCGTCAGACTGACGAACGACAAACGGCGGACGACGGACGACGGACGTCGGACGAGCGACGACTGCCAGCGGTGGCTGCGGCGACAATCAACGACTTTCGATGGTAAATGAGCCATCTACCCATACGCGTTACAATCGGAAGTACACATGTGCATACGCCCAAATACGTATGCGGATACACACAGACACACACACACACACACACAAATATGTAACATACATAGTATTATAAATATATGTGTTTATATACACGTGTAAATAAGTATAAGTGTGTACATAAAAGCGTATCTGCTTTACATCTGCGATTCCATATCGCTTACTTTAACTTTTGTATTTTTATTTTTTAAATTTGGATGTTTTTTAACATTAGTTGCGGACTCTTTTGATACCCCCACAAAAAATGTGTAAAAGACTCTATAAAGTATAAATTTATATACTCCACAGGTATTAACATTTATCTGTCTGTCTGTTTTATTAAACCAGTCTCTCAAATGCTTTTAACATTATAATGAGACTTTAAGCTCAACTATTAATATTAATTAAATCTTCCCATTTAAAGATTTAATGTTGAAGTCTGCTTGGATTGGGAATCGGTATGGGAAATTTAATAAAATTGTATACGTAATAAAAGCCAAGAAATACCGAAATAGTTTGTAAACAGTTGTGCTTATGAAACTTTAGGTTAATTTAATTTCGTTCTTGAATATTTGTAAAATAAGTAAGAAGAATGTTTTAGTTGAAAATATAAAGAAAGCTTTTAAGTGGCACAACAGTCATATAATCAAAAAATAAATAATATCAAAATAATACTTAATTTATTATTTAAAAAATTGTATTATTAAATTATGTAATCTTAGCTATCTTTTGATATTGTTCCTACTTGACGAAAGCACAAAAATACTATGTTTTAGTTTCTACATTAAAAAAATATGCTTTTATTTGTCAATAGATTTCCGTTGCGCCCAAACAGACAGACAGTCCGAAATACAAACAAAAAGGAAAGACGGAAAGAAGAATTTTTTAGAATGGCATTTATGCTGACAAAATAAGATATATTATTCTTGTTTGGGGCTTATGTTATATCTATTAAATAACTAAATAATTAGGATGGCAAGCGAATTTTATAAAGTCTTAGTTGTAGTAGTAGTAGTAGTATGTAGTAGTAGTATGTAAAGTATTGCAAATTTGATACATTTTAAATATCAAAATTTATAGCTTAAGGTATTTTAAATTCAAGTTGATAGACACTTACATTACATAGAAATAGTTAACTTGCTCCAAAATCCAGATTAGTAGACAACAGATTCATAGGGTGCTTCATCGCCTGTGTGCTAATGGGAGAGGGAACAAATACATGCATGCATAAGTATGTGTATGTATGTATGTGTGTTTAGCTGTGGATACACATAGTAATCACATTTACTAGAGTGTGTCCATTCGGAGCCTTGTGACTGTCCATTCTCTTAACAGGACAAGGCCCGTGAACTGCTTTTCAACCGGGACATCCTACTTACAAGCATATGTATATATACATATGCTACATATACATATATACTTATAAAGTACAAACATATTTATGTATGTGTACATGTGGGGTCAACTTGTATGTAAATGCTGCTTATAGACAGCATTAACAAGTTCACTTCATGCGCACGTCTGCTGGAGAATTTGTATGTCTGTGTGCACATTCCCTTATTGTACATAAAATGGAGGAGCAGACGACTCTCTCCTGGCGGCACTGCGGCCAGACTGTCGTGTGTCGCGTTCACGACACTCAGCTGCCATGTTCCCGTTTGCGTCCTCTCCAGTGCGGCAACGCTTCCAGCTATACACGGTTACAACTGTATCCCTTTTGAGCTCGTCGGCCCCCACAAAAGTGACGTGGAAGTCGACGACATCGTTCATTCGGTCCTGCACGCCCTGTAGGAAATGGGCGTTGACTCCTGAAGACAGCCTAAAAGTAGACTAGAATTTTTACAAATTTCTTAATTAAATTTAAAGTGTGGAATAGTTTGCCAAATTCTTTTGCCTTTTATTTATAGTTTTAAATTCATACAATTTAATATTTAGGAATACCGATTTTTTCATAGCGCATTTCTGTCAACAGGGTTGTTTCAATGTGAGCTTTTTGTTGGTTGTTAGTCGGTCTGTATTCACACATGCCTAGACGCACACACATACACATGCACATGCTTGTGCACATACACATCGTATACGCTCTGTAGATAGGCGTTGGTGTTGCCTTCCCTTTGGTGAGTTACTGTCGGTCTCGGCGGTCCAGTCGGTAGTGCAGGCAAAATAAGTTGTTCAAGTGGCAGCTTAATTCGCATAAAATGAAAACACGCTGTCTACATTGTTCCTACAACTTTTCGAGTTTTTATGGCACTTAAAATGGCTGCTAGACAAAGGGTTACCAAGCGGTTGCTGTAAAATCTATTGCAATTGCGCTCTGCCTGTTACCACGCTTAGACTGGAGCCTTGTTCTGTGGGTTTTAACAAAATAATTACAAACTGTTCATTAGCCATATAAGGCCAAATGTTTTCCATATATTTCTATACTCTGACCAGCCAAGATTACACTGTGAACAGAGTATTGCGTAGTCGGTTTCATACTCTTACTTCAGGCAGGTCAATTTCCAGTGTTGAGTTTTTAAATAGAAATCAAACAAAAAACGGAATATGAAAATAAAAAATCAATGTTAAATAACAATTAAAACCAAACTCAACAAGTTTATTTTAAATATTTGGTTACGATTCGATTCGTTTTTAGATACTGTGGAAATTTGAAAAGAAAATTTTGTATGTAGCTTCTTTTACTGTTGAACTCAACAAAATTGATTAAAATATTGTATTTAATTAAATGTTCTGCAGATACTGCATTTGTTATGTTTCCAAGACCAGGATTTCCTATTCTATCTGTTTCAAAAAAATTATTACCATTGTAATATTCATATGTATATAAATATATAAATAATATCGAGTCACGTATGTGAATTTTAATATAAATTATCACGTGTTAAATATTTACGCAATGTAGGTTGTTATTATATTTTACCAAATTCAATTTTATATAAATTATCTAGAGTACTTCCTAGTTGAATCCTTCTATATTCTGGATGTCAGCCTTGCGCAATGCTTAACCTTAAGATCTTTAAATAATATGTAGTTTCTGTCCCCCCTAAAGGGTATATTGGTTATATGTTGGCAAGTGTAAATGTACGAATTTATGGTAATTGGTGTACACGCAAGTTCACATATTTGTGCAACGACAATTAAACTTGAAATTATTGTATATACCCCGAGCAAATGTATGATATGTATTCAGTTTGTTTTCCTTCGACTTACATGAGAGGCAAAGAATTAAGACATTATAAAGGAATTTAATAAAAACAATGTACTCGCATACTTGCGGTATTTTATAATAATGCTAATAGCGACTTAACATTTGCAACAAGCGTGCCACGTGACTGACCAAGTTAATGGCACTACCATAGCGGGTTTAAGCCCGTAAGCACGAAAGCCTGTCAGAACGCTGTACAAATCAACATTAACAAGAAAAGAAGAAGAAGAAGTAAGAGTTGCAATATAACACCATTGAGACAGGTGGCATTGAAGAAAATTTCTCAAAGGGGAATTTAACGAGGTAAATTTGCGTTTTTCGACAAAACTCGACAGCGACAATTCGCGTCATTGTCAAAATGGAGATAACACGTCTTTTATCTCCATAATAAAGCAATTAGCAACAAATGATTATCTGTTGTATTTAATCACCAGCAAATGCATTTTGAAATTTGTGCCTTTGGCACTGAAGAGTCCATGTGAACACAATTTGTGAACTATTCAAAATAATTGTAATATACCTTAATTTTTGCTAATGATGATATTATTCAAATTATCTATGGGGTAAATCAAAATTGCCATGAAATTTATTTATTTATTATAAATTATTTAGATATAAAATAATGACTACCTGATAATACCAGCCGCCACCAAATAACACCAGCCAGAACAATATATCAACATAACCTAAAACTGAATTTTAAGCTAATAGTGGTTTATATGGTTAAGATATCCTATCGAAAGAAAATGGCATTTCTCGATAAATTAATTTTTTTTTTTGTGATAAATTTATTATTTTAGCATATACAAGCGAACTCTATCTAGAAGTATTTATAGTAAAGTTTGTTTATTACATATATTAATTGAACATGGTAATATCGGGGGCTGGAGCATCTAATGTGAAAAACTGAATAAAATTACAGCACCCATGTTCTCAAACTGTAACAAGAGTGGTGAAATAGTAAGACATATTTCTCCTATAAATATTACCTTAGATTAAAGAAAGGTTGAACTGAAATAATATTTTTTTCATAATTATTTGCACACTTAATAAGTTTGTAGACGAAATGTGCGTGTAGTCTACTTCGTTGGAAAATTAATTGAAGAATTTCACAGCAAATAACGCTACTCTGTCCAAAGCAGCCTACAAAGTAACTAACACAATGTCAGCTAATCACGAAACGAAGTTGCATGTTGCCAATGTGCACTCAGTACTAACATATTCAGATATGCACATGAATATTCAATGAGTGCGTTTTTGCGAGAGCATACTAAAATCATTTTCAAATTCACTGGATTGAATAAGTGCAGAAAGTATATATATATGTATATATATATATATATATATTTATATATAAATAAATAAGTTGAATGAATGGCGTATCCCAAATAATTGTAAAACTTGCTTGCTCTCGAAAATGTATTAAAATTATTTTTAATCTTATACTGGTCAGCTACTAATGACTCCAGTCCCAAAAATGAGTGACAAAAAATTTACTAAAATAAAATAATGTGCGTGCTACATTAAAGCCACAAATTCGCATAATAAATGAAAGTTTAATTATAACTTTCTTTGAATGTGATCAAAATAATTATTAAATGTAATTATAAATATTCTTGAACCCTTAAGTGAGTATGTACTTCAATATGTAGGGCCACTCGTTACGTTTCGATGATTTTCAATGTTCTCCTCTGGCTTAAAAGCCACAGTCGTCGACGTTATACGCTGCAGGAATTTAGCGGTTAAATTCTGCATAAATGAATAATTATATTTGTGATGGTGAAAATTGCGAATTGAATTGTTTCACTGTACTACACTTAGCTGTCCGCTAATTTTGCATAGCCACAAACTCTTTGTAGACGTATTCATGAGAGATCCCAGTTCTATATGTTGGGTGTTGAGCACATATATTTTACAGTTAATAAAAACTGCACAGTGTGAACAATATAAAAACATTTAGAAAACACAAATCCTATTAATCAAAGCTGTAAACTTGCAGACCTGCTTAAAGTAATTTATGATTCTAGAGTATCTTAACGCCCTACTTGAACTGCCACGAAACGACTTCGAGATACCCTGCACACAGCCACTCATATGGGCGTATACAGGTGCAAAATAGTTTTAATATGTCGTGTGACTAACAAGAGAGAATTAGCGATCGGCGTGCTTAACACATCCTTAGCTTTAAGTTTTATTACCATCTGAATATAGATATTCACATGGAAGTATGCAAATTAGGCCAGGACATGTGTGCGCTTTTAGAGGCAACTGGTTTTTGTCTTTGAATATTCAGGAGCAGCTCGCTCCCCACTAGGTTCAACTATGAGGTATATCTAGATGCAACATATTTCCGCTGGGTAATCGCTCGTCTACGGCTAAGTCGGCCTAATTTAAAATTCTTATGGGGCAATTGCAAAATTGGTTTCTTATCTTCCTTTTATTATCGGCGCCACGAACGCTTAAACATGATGCGCTGATGGATAGCTGCCGCAGCGAGGGGCGGGTGTTCGACCGTTTGACCGCATGCTCGTGTGGCAAGAGGATCTTATGTACAACGAAAAAAAGCTGCATTTATGAATAACATTATTTTGTGCATGATAATTTTCTGTTTCGCTTTTCGCTCCTTGCGATAGGTTCTTGCAACACTGCTAATGCCTGCCAAAGCGACGGAGCCGTTTTGTGAAGTATTTTCTGTTTATGGCCACAGTCACGCGATGCAGAACCTGCGTGCTCTTTCATCGAGTTAAAAGTATTACTTTTACACTCGTTCGAAATTCGCTTTAATGCAACTCAAAATATTGTGAAGTGACACATCTACCAACACATACCGCATACATGTTCCTAACATAAATCGCGAATTGGCTTTTAAACAAAGTGGAACAAAAATAGTTAATTTCGTTCATTATTAATTTATTCACCTTACAGCAGACACTCTTATAAAAACGTAAAAGGGATACAATTATTTTTGTTGAGCAAATAGCAAACAAAAGAGCATTTGCAGCCCTTAATTTAATACTTGTGTTAAACAGGACAAGTACATGTTTATATAAGTATGTAATTCAAGTAAGAAACAATTAGAATAAAGCAAAAGCATAAAGCTGATCTTGGTCTCATTCAGTTCGTATATATCATACGCAAAATAAAAGTTTATCATTTTGATTTGATGCTCTTAAAGTGTCCTGATGTGCTATAACGATCAAAACAAGGAGCTCGTTTCTATAGTGGAGGCAAGCGCTCTGTGTGTGTGTGTGTGTGTGAGCTTGTGTATAATTGCAAGCGAGTTGAAATGTTTATAAATTCAGAGCTTTGTAGGATATCTCCTAGTCATGCTGCACCGACTAGAGCCTTCCTACTTGTTTTTAATAACCTTGTAAATATTTTTTTATGCCCTGTATACCCTGTATCTATGTATCATGTATAAATCATATATTTTGTTCACATTTTAAATTGAAGATCCTTCATAATGAAAAGATTGTTACCTCATGTAAAAGTTTTTTATTTAAAATAGTTAATATATGATAAAGAAAATATACTTATTTTGTAGATAACTATATAAAATAAACAATTGTACATGATATAATAAAGGAGTTGTTAAACAAAAAAAAAAAACATTTATATGTTCGTAACTTCGAAACCGCAATTTCCATTGCAAGCATTTTTTACAACATATGTATTTAAATACAAAAAAACAAGTAAGATTGCTCAAGAGTCGGGACCTCCCGACTAGGAGATACCCTGAACCCAGAATTTAACACATACACAAACTCTCGGCACTTAATGAGTATTGAGGTGGTTGAAAATAAAAAAAATATATAATTTTCAATTAGCAACGAAAAATGAAATTTACATAGGGCGGTGTTTGAACCCTGGGACCCACTACTTCAGACGCACAACTCCTATCGACTAGACCCCACTCCCATATAAATTTACCTATGATATAAAATAACTTAACCATCTTTAAAAAAATTTCAAGTCAACGCTAACAAAATCCTGCTTATTTTTATAAAGCTTTTAAATATTAATAATAATTGTTGATAATTAACAAAAGAATATATAAATTCCACACTGAACCCGGGTTCTACAACTTCAGCTGCACAATTTTGCATTTGTATGTATGCGTGCACATGAACACAGAAATGGCTTGTGCTGCAGCTTGACGCCCACTACGGAAAAGAAATAGTGTGAGTGGGAATGGGGGTTTGTCGCCGAAATTTTTTGCCGATATTTAAAGGCGGTGGCCAGTTAAATACCCTCTAAATTTGGTAACTCTAGCTTAAAAACTGTGGGAGATATAGGCATTTGCGGCGGGGCGGTGGCGCTGGGGGGCGTTCTAATAGGCGTAGCCGGGCTATCAAGGTCTCAATTTTTAGGGGAGGTCAGCTAGCTACATACCAAATTTGGTGGTTCTATCTTCAAAATTGTGGGATATATACACGTGTAATCGATTAGAGCTGCCAGATATATCGGTTTTTGCGAATACGGGGGCGGGAGTGGGCGTGGCCAAAATTTTTTTTGTGTTGTTTGGGGAGCATTCCTGTAATATATATGCAAAATTTGGTAACTCTAGGTCAAAAACTATGGGAGATGTAGCCATGTCCGATTTTTAGGGCCGGGGGCGCTGGGGGGCGTTTTAGTGGGCGTAGCCGGGATATCAAGGCCTCAATCTTTAGGGGAGATCACCAGCTATTTACCTGCCAAATTTGGTGGTTTTATCTTAAAAATTGAGCGATATACACACGTTTTATCGATTTGTGCGATTTGTGATTACAGGAGCGGGAGTGGGCGTGGCCAAAAAATTGGTTCTTTGATGTTTGGGGGAGCTTATCAGTAATATAAATCCCAAATTTGGTGACCCTAGCTCAAAAGCTCTGGGAGAAATAAGCATTTCCAATTTTTTAGGGTGGGGGCGCTTGGGGACGTTCTAGTGGGCGTGGCCAGGATATCAAAAGTGCAATCTTTGGGGGAGGTCACCAGCTATCTACATACCAAATTTGGTGGCTCTATCCTTAAACTTGTGGGAAATATGCACTTTTTATCGATTTAAGGTGTGTCGGTATGTTATCGTATTGTCAGCCTCCCAGTGGGCGTGGCACAAAAAATCTTAACACTTTGTCTGAAGAAGATAACTAGAAGTATATATCAAAAAGATTCAAGTCTCTATCTTCAATAGCGCCGAAAAAAGTTGCGTTCATCCAATAGCGCCGAAAAAAGTTGCGTTCATCCGGACGGACAGACGGACGGACGGACAGACGGACAGCATGACGGACATTGCACAAGCTCAGTATACTCTTTTCACTTTGTGAACGAGTATAAAAATAAGAAACAACAATATGCCCTACATTTTAAATAATGGCTCTAATTCTCTAAAAATATGTACTAGTAAAAAAACTGAAATAATTTTCTGAAATATACGGGTATCTTTTAAGGTTCACTTTAAATTTATTTTTGTACATGAATGCGAACAAATGTAATTTACGGATAATGTTAGACTCATTTTATCTAAAATCTGACTACAGGTTATATCTGAGACGACTCTCGTCAGTAACGTCTTATTCTTGCCAATTTTTCTATTACTTTTCGACATGAGCTTTTTACAACTTTACGTTCAAAATGAATATTCTCCGCAAATATGTTGCTTTATTTGGCAGCCAGTTGGATTTATGATATGAAACTATGCGTATTTCAGCATAGAGAATTCGCGGTCGTGAGTGTTGTGTTATGCATTCAATTAGCAGCACATTATACGCTATGTGACACTGTGTAGTAAGTTCAAAGTTTTAATCGCACTTTCGTTGGCACTTGTTTCTTCAAGGGCGAACACTTGCGGGCGAGCAAAAGTAGCAAAGCCGTGGGGCAAACTTTTTGAAAGTCAATTGTTGTTTTGACATGGCTGAATGAACGAGTCGCGACCCATACGCACTTTTCTATTTACTTACTTCGAGATCACTTTCGCTGGCTTCGAGCCGGAAGCTGCAGATGACGTTTGACCCTCCGCCAGAGCAGACACCACCCAACCGGGGCACCGATAGCCACAGCAGCAGCAGCAGCAGCAGCACTCGGTCGAGGTGAATATGAAGGTACTGCGAGTGTACATCGTTTCGCGCGCCCACTCTCGCCCATGATGTGCGCAATGCCGTGTTCGAGCGCATACTAGTTGCGTTGCAAGTTGTGCTTAACGCCGCGCCGCCGGTCGCTCCGAGTCGGGCAGGGGTTGTGCATGCGGCGCATGAGCATTGCCGGCGCCGGGCCACTCGCTGTGAGAACTGGTTTCTCTTCGAGTGTGAAAGAGACAAGCGAATGCGATAAAAAAAATGATGGCAGTACTGCTCTTTCCAGCTGTTGCAAGTGTGCCGTGTGTGTGGGTCTGGGACTGTGGCCTTATTGGAACACCGGCGTGGAGGGGAAATTGCTCCGCCCATTGAAAAGCTGCCAATTTTCGTATCATCGGTGTATTTTTAAGTTTTCAACTTTGGCATGTAGTTGTAGGGTTTTAATTAGTACATTCAAATAACGCGAATGAAAAGAATAGTCGTTCAGGCATACATATGTCCAAAAGTTGCTATAAAGTTTCTACATACGTTATACTAATAGTACATGTGCCACTAACAATGAGTGTGCCACAATAACAGGTGTGCATCACATCAAATAAAGTAAAGATCGTTAAATTTTGAATTCAAACTTTCATAACGCCGCTTTTTTATATTATATATATGTTTTTTAATATTATAAAAGTTATTTTCGATCTAACATAAGCCTAGTAAAATCAAATCTAATTAGATCCAAACCAAATCAAACCAAAAACAATAAATTTTAGGTAGCTTCAAAGCAGGAAAATTTAATACATTATCGTCTCACTCAAAATCCTGTGTACATACATATGTACTTTCGCATGTGTATGAGCATCTAGCGACCCAAAGGTCTACACATGAGCCTATGTCTGTCTACATCTATAGACTCTGAACATGAGCTAATCAGCAGAACTCAAACTGCGTCCCCGGCTGCCTGCCCGCCAGCCTCCACCCTGCTCCCGTGGCAGCCCTGCCTGCCGGGGCTGTCGAAAATTGCGTCCATGTCATGCATTCGCATCCATTCATTACCCACTAGTAGCTGAGTGGCCGGACAACAGCGTTTGGCGTTTTGGATCCCAGCAAATATGCCGTGTTCGCATGTTATCCCAAATGTTCGGAGTGCCCAAATGCACCCGCTGCACATTAGCCAACCGAGAGCCGGGCATTCTGTACTTTATTTTGCCGAACGAGCAAACATCTTGTCCGACTAGGAAACAAATGGCTTTGCTGGTTTCAACATTCAGCTGGTCCTTTTTTGCATGCTCGTGTTCTTATTTTTTTATTTTTCGGCGTTGTTACGGACTGACTTTGCCGGCAACGTACAACTTTACAAATCCTTCCATATCCATGTATACACAGCTATCCCTTAAAGTATTTCGAAAATTTTATCACATGCTCAAATGTTATTTTTGCAAATAACTTTGCCTCTTTGTGTGCTATAAAAGCACAACTTTAAGTTTCATAAATTATATTGCAAATAAGTTCATGGTTTTTTCAATCAAGGATCAGTGTCCCTAAGCTTAATCGAATAACATTATCGATCAAAACTGGAATCTAAATATTTTATTTTAATACATCTCTTTCGGTATGTTCTTAAATAAAATTTATATCATTTATATTTTATAAAAGATAAATACAATATTGTGCTAATCGCCAATACATAATCTCGTACATACTTGAAAGCAAACTGTTGCTCAGATACATATACATATATCATGCTCCCTTGCCCCCGACAGCAAACACTTGCTTATGGAATCATATGCTGGGTATAGTAGAATAGAGTATTACATAACTTTTGTGTGTCTTGTTTACTTGTTATAAGATTTAAAAAAATTAATGTTATGCCACCTAAAATGGAATTTGTTTATTTTCGTGAAGTTTGATGCTATCTAACTTAAACCTGAAATGTGGAACGGGCAATTGATATTTGTTGATGCAACCAAATTAGCAAAAGCTTTCTATTCAATATATATAAAATATACCTTATATTATTGAATCTCTTTCATGTCATGTCATGTCCATAGATTAAACACCCTTGCAAGCAAATATTTATATTTAGTTCATATATCGGTTATATATATGCATAACATATGTAGACAACAAATTTAATTCGTGTTTTGCGTCCAGTAGGATTTTACAAGCTGTTGACAATAAATGCAGACTCTTTCAGGAAATTGTCTGTTGTATTGCGGCTTTATAATGGTTGCCCAGCATGGAAATTTAGACCCCTCTATGAGATTCTCATTTATTCAAGTAATGCCTGCCATCTTTTGGTGCTTTCAGTAATGTGTGTGTGTGTGTTATTTTAAACTTACATTTGAAAATGTTTGTTTTTCTCTCGTCTCTTTCTTTCACTCTCTCTCTCACTTTTCACACTTCTGATCAGTTACCAGATGACTAAATTACCATTTTAAACCGTTTAGAAATCTCTATAGTAAAATTGAGCAAATGATCAATTTAATGCCTATTTAACTGATCAACTTCAATTCTCAGTATGTATTCAAATAGTTGTAGAAATATCTCAGCGGGAACAATTGCATATTTCACAGACAGCTCTTGAGTTTTGTACACAAATTGCCTATCTAAGCCATTTAAGTTACATAATCAGCTGCAGACCGTGAAACGATCAAGAGAATAAAGAAAAACAGAAATGAGAAAGAGGAAGAAACATGAGCCAAATAAAAATCCCATTTGCACACAAATTTACTCTCAAAATGGCCAAGGAGCGCATCATTCAAGTTGACTGTGGCAGCAAACGAACGAAGCGTTGGTAACTGGACACCGGATGCAGATAAATCTTTGGGTTGCCGCCAACTGAACAAGCTGAAAGCTTTGGCAACAAGTGCGAGTGCGTTTGCATGCACACACACACACACACACACACATGCATGGGGCCTGGAGTTGGAGCTGGGGCTGGGGCTGGGGCTGGGACTGAAGTTAAAGCTCGATCGGAATCATGCGATAAGCAGGCTTCCAGTCGCCATTCGGGCCAGTGACAAACTTAATTGCGCCTATTCCTGCATTAATTGTACACACACGCGCGAGACGACTCGGGCGATTGGACGCACGATTTGCATGGCGTCTGCGCCAGCAGACTCCAGCTGTCCAACTGTCCAGCTGTCTGTTCAACAGCTCCACCCGGCTGGCGGCTCGAAGATTCGCGTTTCATAACGGCGGGACGTGCCAACCAACTTACCGGCGGAATGTGTTTATTAAATATTTAAATTATTCCCTTTCATTACTCGAGGATCGCCAGGCTCGAAATTAAGTATACAACTCGGCTCGCTCTAGTAGCTGCTGTCACATTGGCTCTGCTCTTGCCTCCAGTGCGTCTAGACCATTTGCGGTTGTGGCATCAAAAACAAAAACAGCAACAACAACAGCAGCAGCAGCAGCCGCAGCTACAATGGTTTAAGCCCCGCCATGTCAAGACGAGTGCGGGGGCCTTGTTCGATCTGCGTATGTTTTTTATTTTTGTTTTTTGTTGTATTTTTTGCTCGTTTTTAAGTTTTTTGCATTTGATGTTGGCAGCGCAAAATGAAAAATGGCGACACGCGTCCTTTGGGCAAAAACCACAAAACAATTTTATTTTATTTCCACACACCAGCAGCGACAATAATTTAACGGCCACGCTGCAGTCAGCGCGTAGTGTCCTTGCGGCAGGACAATGAATTTAAATAAAATTAATTAAATTTGTTTTTCGATGGGAATTGCTCGACTCGCATTGGCAGCCAGGAGGCTCGCTTGCAAATTGAAAACTGTCGGCCACTGGCCAATTGTACAATTGGCCAGTATTTTTTTTTAATTCTTTTTTATTGGTATGCCTACAACGAACGGCTACTGTCAGCGCAACAACAACAATAATTCCCACCGCAAGGATAACAACGAGAACAGAGCCATAAACTTGTACGCTATCAATGTACATTTCAGCATAGATAAATTAGAAAACGCTTGCGCCTACAGCCATTTGAGATACAAATTAGAGCCGCGGGCCCATAGTGCGGCGCTATCAACGCAACCATTCATCCGCCCATGACCAATCACACACACACACACACACACACACACACACACACACACACACACACACACACACACACACACACACACACACACACACACACACACACCCAAAGCACAACCGCGGATGTACGCAAAACATACCCATGCCCGACCACGTCCTCGTCCACATCCACGTCCACCGTCCACGGTGTAACGTGCGCCGGGGGCAGCTTCTGCTGCTGCAGCCCGGCATTGCGGCCCGCTCTCGAATGAGTTATTGCGCTTGTTGGCGATTTTATTGCCACAGCGCAGCCATAAAATATGGTAAATTATAGCGGTTTGTTGTTTTGGCCATTTTGTAGCCGAATAATGTACCACGTGTGCGTCCGGACCCTGTGGACCTGTTTCGGATCCGGATTGCCAACGCACACCCGCAACCCGACTGCGGTTGTGTTTGACTTTTATAAAAATCACTCCGAATGTTAGTCTCCTATTCAAGATAAAGTAAATAGTTATGCAACTAATTATTTTATAACATTTTAATGTTGAATTCATTTTATTTAATAATACACATTAAAAAGTCAATATTTTTGCACTGCACATGAAATCCAAAAAGGCAGTAAATATATTTTTATACCCTGAACCCATTGAAAATGGGTGAAACAGGGTATTATGGTTTTGTTGAAATGTATGTAACAGGTAGAAGGAGGCATCTCCGACCC